>NW_020870511.1:347219-348721 GCF_003789085.1 Penaeus vannamei | reverse complement strand
TCAATATTGAAAAACGCCATGACCCTACTTTCACAGGACATTGAAAAACCCACTGAGCTAACGGGCTAACGAGGTACAGCACGTAGAGCGAAGAAGGAAGCATCACCTTTATATGAGGTGGGTGTCTGGAATCCCCAATCCATCTCTTTTTGGTTAACCACTGCGTAGTAGAATCGTCCACACGTCTCGCTATCCCCCCCCCCCACCCCACCCCCTCCACCTAGGCTTAAGCTCTTAAAAAAAAAAATAAAAAAGGGGGGCGATTCCACGATATGTTAACTTATTTGCGAATTTTTAAAGTACGTTCGTCCGGTCAGGTGTTCCCAGATCTGGATGGCTCAAAATGTTATACAGTCTAAGAAATACAATATTGACCAGTGAACCAAGCGCTTTCAAAAACTAACTTAGATCATACCTATTCCTCCCTTCTTTCCAAGTGATACCTATTCCTCCCTTCTTTACAAATAATACATACTGAAGAATGGAAAAAAAACACTCTACCGTGTTGATACTTATGGGTAGAAAAACCCACAATGCACAAACAAGATTATTGAAGAGATGAGATACTTCTCAATAAATCGGAGGTTTGTGCATTGCTGTTTTTTATTTTTTTTTCTACCATAATACATATTCCAATCTTCTTTCCAATCAATACCTATTCCTCACTCATTTCCAACTAATACCTATTTCTCCCTTCTTTCCAATTAACACACATTCTCTTCTTTCCAAGTCTCACGTTCACCACCTAGTAGATGCCATATTTTGATGACATACCAAAATAATGCTTACCCTCTCAGTTCACGCCACGGTCGAGTAGAAATCTGTTATCTCCTAAATCTATCTTGAAAATCTTTATAAAAAACGAAGAAATATGACAAATGAGCGAGTATGAGGTCAAAGAAAACTTCTTTAGCCTCTGTCACGCTGCGCCAATAATTTCCATGTGTCGTTCTCGTGCCTCTAGACATTCACCGACTTCGGAGCAGAGATGAAGATAGAATGATACAAAAACGACAGCAGAGACCCGAGAGCAGAGAGAGCAGAAGAGAGCAGAGAGAGAGAAGAGACGCAGAGAGAGACAAGAGAAAATTGATTAAATCACGCGGACAGATGAACGTGAGACCTGAGGGAGAGCAAAGTGGAAAAGAGTCGACAACAGAGTGGGTAGAGGTCCGAATCGGACGGGACACCCTCTAAGTCTTGGCGATAAACGAGGTGAAGAGGTGGAAAGGAAGAGTCGACTCATCACAGCAAGAGAGAGATGGAGTGAGAAGAGAATTGACAGAGCAGAGAGCCGGAGGACAGACAGACCAGACAGTCAGAGAGAAAGATGAGCGAGAGAAAATAGACAGCATGCAGGGAAAGGAAATAGACACTCCCCCCAGCATACCCCAGACAGGCTCGAGAGCCGAAGACAGACAGCAACAACAGAGACAGCGAAGCAGAGAAAGAGAAGGAAAGAGAAAGAGAGAAAGAAAAAGAGAGAGAGACGCAAATACTTG
>NW_020870511.1:334719-339719 GCF_003789085.1 Penaeus vannamei | reverse complement strand
AATGATAATAATAACAATAATAATAATAATAATAGACAATAATCCATAAAAATAAATACTAATTACCCCAATAAGTCATAAATCGATATACGAACAGATGCATTAAAGTAACACTAAGAACGGTTACTGAACGAAAAATTTTGACACTTGCTTCAGCTCCCTCGTTCGCCAAATCCAGGGACTCGACGCACAAAGCTATGCAACAGCCTCGTGTTAATACAGTGCCATGTCGAAATATTAAAGAGACATTTATATGTATCTGCAATTTCCCTTCTTCCTTTACCCCTCTCTGTCATTCCATTCTTATCATGTCTCTATCATCTTATACTCTTCCTTATATAGCGTTCGTTTGTAATTGGATATAAAAAGATTTGTTTATTTATTTTAATGTTGATCAATTTAGTTACTCAAAAGTCATTAATAGTAGAATATATTATCAATGTATAACATATTCTCCATACCGAACCTATTGTAGAATCAATCTATTCTTCTTCAGAACACATGGATAAAATAAAATCAATCTATACCTTTTTATCCAATCCTCCATCTACTGCATGGTTTTATATATTAGTATATATCTATCATCTATCTATCTGTATAACCCTCTATTTATCCACAATCCATCCTACATATCACAAGCTACCTATCTATCTGTATAACCCTCTATTTATACACAATCCATCCTACATATCACAAGCTACCTATCTATCTGTATAACCCTCTATTTAACAATCCATCCAACAATCACAACAACATATCGTAGAATCAATCTATTCTTCTTCAGAACACATGGATTAAAACAAAATCAATCTATACCTTTTTATCCAATCCTCCATCTACCACATGGTTATATATATATTAGTATATATCTATCTGTCTATCTGTATAACTCTCTATTTATACACAATCCATCCTACATATCACAAGCTACCTACACATCTCTCTCTTTTTTTTTTTTTATTCTTGGCACACTCGACCCCTAAATCCACATCAATTTTTTTTCCCTTCAACCCTCAAAAAAATGGACACGTGTCAGGATATTATTTCCGCCCATATATCACTCTCAAAAAACGGATAGATTAAACAAGGTGTTGGAATTGACGTTTTGGACAATCTGTTTTTTTTTGTTTTAGGTCGTCTGTTTATTTATGATTACTGGTGTTATTCTAATTCCTATTGTAGTATCTTTTATGGTCTTTGTTTTATTCTAGATTTTATCATGAATATATGTCTGTATTTTTATTTTTGTTAGTGGTATTAGTATTATTATTGTCATTTTTAATTACTATCCTTATCATCATTATTACCGTTGTTATCATTATCATCATTTTCATTATTATCATTATGGCTGTCACCATTATTATCATTCTATTTATTTTGATTATCATTATTGCTGTTAATATCATTATCATTATTGTGTTTTTTTATTATCATTATTCTTAGTATTCATCTTATTGCACTTGTTTTTATTCAAAATTGCTATCATTGTAGTTCTTAGTACCATTATCTTCATCTTTACTGTTATCGTCACCATTACTTTCACATTCTTCTCCTTCTCTACGAAAACGAGAAAGATAAGAAAGTGATAAAGAAGAAAGAAAAATGGAAAGAGCAAAGGCAAGAAGGACACTCTCCTCGCGTGGCTTCGGTGTGTGACGGTGTTGACAGAAGCCTCGAGACACACGGATCTTAAGCGGTGATGAGCCTTCATTGCCGGCGGGGAAGTGGGGTGGGGGTGGGGTGGGGGAAGGGGCGACGCTCCCTTTTGCTCTATTGCTTCGCTATCTTTGCTATCTTCCTTCTATTCCGTTTCTTTTTTGTGTTTATTTTTATCATATGTTGGTGAACATTTATTTATATCTATACCTGTCTATCTATCTATCTATCTATATATGTATATATTCATATAAACATACATACATACATACATATATATATATATATATATATATATATTGTTACGGCTGGTATGTCACCAAGAGAATTAAGAGGAAGAGCAACGCCGCTGAACTCGAATCCTCCCAATGCTTTTGCCAAAATCATAGACGAGAAGTCAAATCTTAAGGATATGGCCTGGTATGAACGGCTGAATACCACGTAACAACAGCTCTTGCTAAAGTACTACTAGCGATTGTAAATATTCTTCTGGTTAATTCATTTATATTAATTCATTTTTCATTCCATATAAGGCTCATTAATGCCGTCAAGTTATTATAATCATTCACTTTCTTCATTGTTCATTTATTTATCATCTCCCATTAATGTTATTTTCTTCAAAGTTCATTATCAAGGATGTATTCTTTTCTTAACTGTATTATATTATATTCCTTCCTTATTTATATACAAACTGATTCATTAAAGTCACTTATTGTCAATCATTATTCATCTTTCATTATACGTTATTTATCATGTTAATTATCTTTCACTGTTAATCAAGAATTGTATACCAGTAATGATTATTATTTAGTAATTGTAAAATCATTTATGTTAAAATGGAATAATACGTAAACTCGATATTTACCAATTTTTATTTATTTCCTTCCGTCACCAAAGTAACCAAAACAGAACAACAAACAGACGAGACACAAAAATAATCAAAATAAACAAAAGAAACCCTGCCTACGCAATACATTAATAAATCTTAATGCATTGCCCTAATCCTACCGAAGACAAAGTACAAACCCATAAACGGCAAAAAACAGCAAACGGCAGAGAGGTCTAGCCCAGGCCTATGGCGGTGGAGGAGTGGGCGAGGCAAACCTCCCAAGGCATACGGGTAGGCCTCAAGACGGTGGGGGGGGGGGGGGATCGGGAAAGCGGTGCGAGGCAGCTGGCTCTCCGGGAAGGCTCGGGAGAGCGGTGCGAGGGCAGCTGCTTTCGCACAGGGGGGGCTTCGAACGCTGCTGCAGGAACTGCCTCGTTACAGTAGCCGACACTTTTTGCTTTTTACTAATTATTAATTTATTTTCCCCATTATGTAATTATATATATATATATATATATATATATATATATATATATATATATATATATATATATATATATATATATATATATATATATTTATTTATTTATTTGTATATGTATATTTTCATATTTATAACATCCCTTGACTTTAATATTACTGGATTACTGCATTATTTCTTCCACAAAGCGGATCTACATGCAACCAGCCTTGGGTTTTATTGCAATGAAGAAGAAACCGGATAAACCCAAAAGTCCTGAGGAGGAGCAGGACCGCAAGTGTGACTTGAGCAACTTCGTCAAACCGACGCCCCGGCTTCCTCTCATAGACCCGGAGCCGTAGAATATAGCTTTCCTAAATTGGTCTTGAAGGCTTGTTACTTGCGCTCGTCACTTCGCTTAGGCTGAGATGCGGCTGATTCCCTTAGAGATATTTGGCAGCTTGATTAAGTGGGAGAGGAAGAGAGAGTGCGAGAGGGGGAGAGAGATGGAGAGAGTGCGAGAGGGAGAGAGATGGAGAGAGTGCGAGAGGGGGAGAGGAAGAGAGAGTGCGAGAAGGGGAGAGAGATAGAAAGAATGAGAGAGGGAGAGGGAGAGAAAAGGAGAGAGAGATAAAGTTGGAGAAAGAGAGGGATAAAGAAAGTGAGAAAATGAGGGAGAGGGGGGGGAGAAAGAAAGAGAGAGAAAGAAAATGAGAAACAGATAAAGTTGGGAGGACAAGAGAGGGATAAAGAAAGTGAGAAAATGAGGGAGAGAGGGGGGAGAAAGAAAATGAGAAAGAGATAAAGTTGGAAGACAAGAGAGAGATAAAGAAAATGAGAAGGAGAGATAGAGAGAGGAGAGAATGAGAAAGAGTGAGAGACGGAGAGAGAGAGAGAAAGCAAATACTTTAGTAATCCAATTTTCTGATGCAATAGATCAATTTCTTCAATGGCGGAGTTAAACCGATAGATAAATTTATTGATACAGCAAAGAGTTTTCGACAACCAACTTACTTTCTTTTATTTTTCCCTTTTCCTCGAACTGATTCCTCTTATAATCGCTTATTCTCCTATTCTCCTTCTAAGTCTTCTGGAATTCCTCGTTCCTCAGTTCCTCCTTCGTCTGCTTATCTCCTCCTGTCTCTCTTCTTGTCCTTATTCCTCCGTCCGTGTCCTTAGCGGATGTTCCAGCTGTCACTCGACGCAGCAGGTTCGCTAGGCGTTCGGACCGGAGAGCCAGCTGCCTCGCCCGCTCTCCCGAACCTTCCGGAGAGCCAGCTGCCTCGCCTCCGCTCTCCCGAACCTTCCCGTTAGAGCCAGCTGCCTCGCACCGCTCTCCCGAACCTTCCCGGAGAGCCAGCTGCCTCTCCCGAACCTTCCCGAGAGCCAGCTGCCTCGCACGCTCTCCCGAACCTTCCCGGAGAGCCAGCTGCCTCGCACGCTCTCCGAACCTTCCGTTAGAGCCAGCTGCCTCGCACGCTCTCCCGAACCTTCCCGTTAGAGCCAGCTGCCTCGCACGCTCTCCCGAACCTTCCCGGAGAGCCAGCTGCCTCGGACGCTCTCCCGAACCTTCCCGTTAGAGCCAGCTGCCTCGACCCGCTCTCCGAACCTTCCCGTTAGAGCCAGCTGCCTCGCACGCTCTCCGAACCTTCCCGGAGAGCCAGCTGCCTCGCCCCGCTCTCCCGAACCTTCCCGTTAGAGCCAGCTGCCTCGCCCCGCTCTCCCGAACCTTCCCGTTAGAGCCAGCTGCCTCGCACGCTCTCCCGAACCTTCCGTTAGAGCCAGCTGCCTCGCACGCTCTCCCGAACCTTCCCGTTAGAGCCAGCTGCCTCGCACGCTCTCCCGAACCTTCCCGTTAGAGCCAGCTGCCTCTCCCGAACCTTCCCGTTAGAGCCAGCTGCCTCGCACGCTCTCCCGAACCTTCCCGTTAGAGCCAGCTGCCTCGCACGCTCTCCCGAACCTTCCCGGAGAGCCAGCTGCCTCGCACGCTCTCCCGAACCTTCCCGGAGAGCCAGCTGCCTCTCCCGAACCTTCCGGAGAGCCAGCTGCCTCGCA
>NW_020870511.1:324719-327219 GCF_003789085.1 Penaeus vannamei | reverse complement strand
TATATATATATACAAACATATGCATATATAAATATCATATATATATACATTCATCAATGAAACAGATAAACCTTTTCCAAAACTAAGATTTCTCGGCTTGGTGAAAGCAGGCCGATGACGAAGCCTGAAGGTCAGACCGCTAGAAAAGAAATCTCTCATGTTTTTTCGTCTTTGCATTATTCATTATCATGAGTATTTCGATTCAAAACTTTTATCTTTCTTAGTCTTAGATTTTTGCGTGTGAGTCTATCTTTTTCTTGCTTTTAGATATAGGATAAGATAAACCAAATACATTGTAAGAGGAGACTGATCCCAAATCTATGAAAACGTGTTTAAACTCTACGGTAGCGCTACCCACGTTTCACTATGGTATAATAAAGCAAAGAATAATGCTTTTATGATTCCCTACACCAGCACAAATAAAACTCTTGTAATGGTCAAGGATGACTGTTCTACATGTAACTCGTAGAATATTTCATTACAATAGATTATTAAAACTACTAAAATATTCTAATATGCACAAGGGAGCGGTTCATAATACAGCATTTTTTTCAGGTTCAGTTTGCAGGCACTAATTCTGTTGTATTTAGGGAATAGTAAAATGAAGTGACTCATGTATGTTGTTTGTTTACCTGTGACGATCAACATATGTGCTTAAATAAATATGTGTTGGAGTAAATCTGAAGTTGGACGCCGACCAAAAAAAATTATCCCCATATGTATTCCAGACGATATATATGTATATTTTTGACAATATCGTTACATGTAGCTAAGATAAACATTATGTTAATGGTGATTTTATAAAAGAAAATATGATAGAAGTTAATATAAACAATAGTAATGATAAAAATGATGATTGTTATCATAAGAGCGATGATGTTACTAATGATAGCGGTAAATATGATAAATGTAATGATGGTAATAATGACAACAACCGTAACTGGAATGATAAAACCACCAATTTCTCCAATGATATACTTCCATAACTATCATGTAAAGTTATTTTTTCACATAAAAAACATAAGCACCTCTATTATCAATATATCTCCATAATTCTCAAATCAGATTTCTTTTATGTCAAACAAACATAAACATCGACCTGTTTTTTCTTCATCTTCTTCTTCTTCTTCTTCTTCTTCTTCTTTCTTATCTTTTTGTATGCTAGAGCCATAAACATCGACCTGTTTTCTTCTTCTTCTTCTTCTCCTTCTTCTTCTTCCTCTTCTTCTTCTTCTTCTTTCTTATCTTTTCGTACGCTAGAGCCATAAATTCTCACACTGACCTAGTTCAACATACCAGTCCCTCCGTCCGTCTTGGCAAAACATCTTCATAAATCAAAAAAACGTCGGAAAGAAATGAGATTCAGAACTGACGGAGAAGGAAATGCGTACGTTGTGTGACGTGGCCTTGCGTGTGTTTCGTAAGAGGAGGAAGTGAGGAGAGGAAGGAGGCGCGTCATTGCGATTGGGAATGGGGAGAGAGGAATGGGGAGAAGAGAGGGGAATGGAGAGAGGGAGAGAGAGGGAATGGGAGAGAGGGAATGGGAGAGAGGGAATGGGAGAGAGGGAAGAGAGGGAATGGAAGAGAGGGATGGGAAGAGAGGGGAAATGGGAGAGAGGAATGGGAGAGAGGGAAGGGAGAGAGGGATGGGAGAGAGGAATGGGAGAGAGGGAAGTGGGAGAGAGGGAATGGGAAGAGAGGGAATGGAGAGAGGGAATGGGAGAGAGGGGAATGGGAGAGAGGGAATGGGAGAGAGGGAATGGAAGAAGAGGAATGGAGAGAGCGGGAATGGGAGAGAGGAGAATGGGGAGAGATGGAATGGGAGAGAGGGATGGAAGAAGAGAGGGAATGGGAGAGAGGGAATGGGAGAGAATAGGGAATGGGGAGAGGGAATGGGAGAGAGGAATGGGGAAGAGGGGAATGAGATAGGGAATGGGAGAGAGGGGGTAAAATCGAAGAGATGAGGGAAAAACGAGAAGAACAGAGCGAAAAAGGGGGAAAAGAGAGAGATGAAGAGATTAATGAATGAATTTGTAGGAATACATATATTTTTCTTCTTCTCTTTTTTTTTTTTGTAAATCAGACAATAATAGTCCTTCACGAGTAAATCCTTTTTCTGATTCTGGACATAAAAATAATTAAATATATGTATATATATGTATATATATATATATATATATATATATATATATATTATATATATATATATATATATATATATTTATATATATACTATATATATATATATATATACATAATATATATATATATATATATATATATAATATATATATATATATATAATATATATATAATATATATATAATATATATAATATATATATATAGTATATATACATATATATATGTATGTGTGGTGTGTGTGGTGTGTGAATGTATGCATGTAATGAATGTATGTATGTATATGTGTGTGAGTGTGTGTGTTTAGTGTGTGTGTGTGGTGTGTCTTTATGTGTGTACTTATAATCAAAATACATTCT
>NW_020870511.1:304719-319719 GCF_003789085.1 Penaeus vannamei | reverse complement strand
GAGACAGACATAGACAGACATAGAGAGACAGACAGACATAGAGAGAACAGACAGACAGACAGACATAGAGAGAACAGACAGACAGACAGACACAGAGAGAACAGACAAACATAGAGAGAACAGACAGACAGAAAGACAAACAGGGAAAGCCAGAAGAAAATAGCCACAGACAGGTGAAAAATAGCCAGAGTTGACGCGCTATAACCGTGGTTGTAGAAGTGACAAAAGAAAATTAATTCTTTATCGATTCTTTGTTAAGGCGTTGTTACAGGATTACCGACGGTGTTATTATCATTGTTATTATCTTTATTGCCATTATTGTTGCTATTATTATCATTATTATTATCATCATCATTATTATTGTTGTTGCTGTTGTTGCTATGATTATCATTACTATTATCATTATCATTATTATTGTGATCATTATTATCATCGTAATTATCATCATCATTATCAATAACATTTTCATTATTATTGCTGTTATTATTATCATCACTGTCATTATTATCTTTTTATGACCTTCATTATGATTATCACTGTTATTGTTATTATCATCATTATAATCAATACTCTTTCCATCATCCTCATTATTAATATTATCATAATCATCATCATCATTATAGATATCATTTCATTATCGGTCTCTTACATTTATTTCTTTTTTGCATTCTACGTCACATTCCCAGTGAGTTCAGAGAAAATGAGACAGATAAATTCACAGATATATAGAAATATATATATATATATATATATATATATATATATATATATATATAGAGAGAGAGAGAGAGGAGAGAGAGAGAGAGAGAGAGAGAGAGAGAGAGAGAGAGAGAGAGAGAGAGAGAGAGAGAGAGAGAGAGAGAGAGAGAGAGAGAGAGAGAGAGAGAGAGAGAGAGAGAGACAGAGAGACAGACAGACAGTAGAGAAAGAGAGAGACAGAGAGAAAGAGAGAGACAGAGAAGAGACAGACAGAGAGAGAGAGAGAGAGTCAAAGAGAGAAAGAGAGAGAGAGAGAGACAGACAGACAGACAGACAGACAGACAGACAGACAGACAGACAGACAGAGACAGACAGACAAAGAGAAAGAGAGACATCATCCATCAGCAGTATTACAGTGCCACTAGTCCTTCCAAAACTCGAACTGCAAATGCCAAACAAAGCTATGGCCCTCTAATGATCGTCAATCTATAATGAATAACATTGCACCATCAACGCTGTTATCTCATTTTTCATCACCTTTTCTCGCTGTCATTAATCATCAACGTGTATCATCTCTCTTCCTTTATTTCCTCGTGCTTGCAACACAACAAAACGACCCGCTCTACATTATGCAACAACCAGGCGTGTTGCAGCGTCGTTCTCCTATGCGGGATCGTTTTCATAATCCATACTCCGTTCCCGGTGCAACTTATAAGCTGGCGTTGCATAATGCAGCATAATGTTAATGAGGCAGGTTTGGAAAACTTCTGAATACCAATCAACTCGTGATTTTCGAAAGTTGCGTTATTAATGCAGATTTAGAGCCTTTTCTTCCCCGGTCTTGGGTTCCTGCGCTGTTTTCCCTGATCATCTGCAAGAAACCATATATCTGTATCTGTACAAAAAGTCAGGAAAAAGGATATGTTGATGGATTATAGATGCACACACACACACACACACACACACACACACACACACACACACACACACACACACACACACACACACACACACACACACACACACACACACACACACATATATATATATATATATATATATATATATATATATATATATATATATATATATATATATATATATATATATATGTGTATGTGTGTGTGTGTGTGTGTGTGTGTGTGTGTGTGTGTGTGTGTGTGTGTGTGTGTGTGTGTGTGTGTGTGTGTGTGTGTGTGTGTGTGTGTGTGTGTGTGTGTGTATACATACATGTGAAAGAGATAAAGATAAGAGGAGAGAGGGGAGAAGTAAATAGTGAAGGAAAGACAATGAAAGAAGAAATAAAATATTAAAGAAGTTAAATACCCAGTGACACAAACGACTTCACCAAAAGTGACGTGATCAAAAACAAAAACCAGTACAAAGCTCCCCATTAAATGTATTAACCCGACGCCCTGGGAAATAATAGCATCGTGAGGAATCCTAAGAGCCTACAAAGAGGTGTCCCGCTACAGGAAGTCTCACTACAGGATTATTGGGTAGGCCTGTCGTCTTAGAGGCTTCGTTATCTGGACTTGCAGGCTGGCTGTGTTTACCTTTGGCTGGTGAATTAAGCTTTATTGGGAAATGATAGTACCGTGTAGAAGATATTATGATGATATGATGAAAGAGAGAGAGAGATAAGAGAAGAGAGAGAGAGAGAGAGAAGAGAGAGAAGAGAGAGAGAGAGAGAGAGAGAGAGAGAGAGAGAGAGAGAGAGAGAGAGAGAGAGAGAGAGAGAGAGAGAGAGAGAGAGAGAGAGAGAGAGAGAGAGAGAGAGAGAGAGAGAGAGAGAGAGAGAGAGCCAGAGAGAGAGAGAGAGAGAGAGAGAGAGCGAAAGAGAGAGAGAGAGACAGAGAGACAGAGAGAAAGAGAGAGAGAGAGAGAGATTAAAAGATAAGATATATCGCACAGATTCTTTGATAAACTAAATGCCTTGATGTTGTGCAAATCATAAATGCTTTATAAGTCGAAAATCTTTAGACCGAGACTGAAGAAAAATATCGCACGTCATCCCACCAAGGCGATTTACGCTGTGATACATAATTCATACCATGCGAAACAGTTGTTGTACAAGTATTTGGCAGTGTCGTATGCCTCTGACAACACTGGGCTACAGATGTACGATAATTCACAAGGAAACACTAGTATAACTTTTTTCTTTTACCTCAAAATATTATCGTTTGCCATTCGAATCACGTGATATGTATCTCGGTTTCGAACTGGTGTAGCATTGAAGATTAATTCTTGTTAAGATGATACATAATATGCTATTCCGTCCGCCGGGAATGGCCGTCGCTTCATTATTCATAGTTATTCAATGATCGATTTGTATAGATCTGGAATGTGTCCGAAGAGAGAGAAAGGCGGACTTTTTTCTGCGAGGAAATGACGGAGTAAGGAAAGGCGGAGTAAATGACTTGTTGTTTTCTCTCAAAGCGAAATCAGAAGGTACTGTAAGTGAGATGAATAGAAATACTTGGATATTCGCGTACATGGAACACTTACCATTGATGAATTTACACATGTACATTCAAAATCATATGTGAATGTAGATACATAATTACATACACACACACACACATACACACACACACACACACACACACACACACACACACACACACACACACACACACACACACACACACACACACACACACACATATATTTATCTATATCCATCCATCTATTTATCAATCTAACTATATACACATCTATATATGTATATATATAAACATAAATTTACGGATTTGCAAACAAAGAGAAAACAACCTTGCCAAAAATAGCAGAAATGAATATATACACAAAAAGAAAAGCATGCGAACTTGAAGAAGTTTGCAGGAGATGGACATAAAGATACAGACGGGATGATGGATCGGTGTGATTAATGAATTAGGAATCACATTTTTTTTATATATAACTCTGCGGACTTCCAATCAATGAGCATGACTTTTTTTTTTTTTTTTTTTTTTTTTTTTTTTTTTTTTTGATTCGAGTAATGTGTATCAGAAATTTAATGTTCACCAGAAATAGCAGGGCAGGATATGAGGGGGAGGGGAGAAAGAAGGAAAATTGGAAAGGAGAGAGGGAAAGAAAAAAAAATAGGGAGAAGGAAGAAGTGAAGAAAGGGAGAAAGATGCAAATGACGAGGAAAAGGAGGAAAAAGAGAGGGGAAATAGAAGAGACTGGGAGAGGGAACGAAGTGCAAAAAGGGATGTAAAAAGAGATGAGGGGAATGTGAGGGGAAGGAGGAAGAATAAAGAAGGTGAATGAGAAGTGAGAGAAAGGAACGAGATAGGGAAAGAGAGAAAGGAGAAGCAGGGAAAGAAGAGATGAACTAAATAAAAAGACCAGGTAAATAAAGAAATACAGTAAAAAATAAAATCAGAAGAAAGAAATGCAATCACAATTAAAAAGAACGGAGGAAGCAGAGAAAAAAAGTAATAAAAAGAAAGAGAAGAAACGCTGAAAGTGAGACAAAGGGGGAGGAGAGAGAGAGAATCGTATCAGGACAAGCGAAAGGGGTGGGAGGAAGAGAACCGATAAAAAGGGGAGAAAGGAAACGACGGGAAAACGTTTATGCGGTCAGTAGAAATAATTTAATCAAGATAGCTACCCTGGACAGGTTTGATTTATGACTTGGGTTCAGTACAGTGTGGCTGCAGTTTCTTCTTTATGAATGGCTGTCCTTTGTGCTCGCTTAGGCTACGAAATACCTGACTTTTATTACAACTATCAATATCATCATTTTTATTGTCATTATTATCATCGTTATTATCATTATCATCGTTATTATTATTATCGATTATCGTTATATCATCATTATCATCGTTATCATTATTATCATCGTTATTATTATTATCATCGTTATCATCATTTATCGTTATCATCATCGTTATATCATTATCATCGTTATCATTATTATATCATCATTATCATCGTTATCATCATTATCATCGTTATCATTATTATCATCACTGTTCTTGCCATCTTAATTGTTATTACTATCCTTATCACTGATATTACTGTAAGTAGTAATAGTAGTAATATCGTAATTGTTGCTATTTTCAACGTTATCATTATCATCATGTGTGTGTATGATAGTTTCATCTTATCCTTATCATTCATTATTATCATCATCATCCCTATCCTTATCATCATTATTATCATCATTCTCATCATCAATCCTTATCATTATCATCATTCTCATATTCATCATCAGCATCATCATTATCATCCTCTCCTCACATCATCTCATATCATCCTCATCACCATACTCATCCTCATCCTCATACTCCTCCTCATCCTCCTCACCATACTCCTCCTCATCCTCATCCCATATTCCTCCTCATCCTCATCATCACCATACTCCTCTCATCCTCATCCTCATCCATCCTCATCCTCATCATCATCACCATACTCCTCCTCATCCTCCTCATCCTCATCCTCATCACCATACTCCTCTCATCCTCCTCTTCCTCACCTCTCCTCATCCTCATCACCTACTCCACCTCATCCTCATCCTCCTCACCATACTCCTCCTCATCTCCTCACCACATCCTCATCATCACCATACTCCTTCCTCCATCACCATCTCCTCCTCATCCTCCTCACCATACTCCTCCTCATCCTCATCCTCCTCATCAATCATAACATGGGCGCGTGTGTGTGAACCCCCCCCCCCTTTCTCCCCCGCCCACCTAACCGGGAGAAGCAAGGACAAAGCCCCACCATTGACACCTTCCATTTCGAGAGTAAATATTTCCTGAGGCAGAGGTCGACTACCTAATGATCTCCCTCACCTGTGGACTGGGGGGCGGGGGGGGGGGGGGGGGCGTCGAGCACAAGGAGCAGCGGTGACGGTGTATTTTTTTTTTTTTTTTTTTTTTTTTTTTTTTTTTAGCCCAAAGAATATGAAATATGGATATGTGTTTTGAATTGTGTTTGGGGTGAGGAGGAGGGAGGGGTGGCGGGGGATGGGGAGGGTGGCGGGATGGGGTTGGGGTGGGTGGGGGGGTGGGTAGTAGTGGGAAGGGAAGGGGGAGAAAGAAGAGAGGGAATATGGCAAGGTGTGTGATTAAAAGAAATGGTGAGTGAGTGTATGTACATAGAACATGCGAACGTACACACACACACACACACACACACACACACACACACACACACACACACACACACACACACACACACACACACACACACACACACACACACACCACACACGTACAACCATACACACAAACATATAGATATACACATAAACATACATACATACACATATATAAATGAATATGCAGATGACTATATAAATAGATATAAGTGTGTGTGATTCTAACCCTTATACTTATTAAATGTCTCTATGTCTGCATCTGTAGATATGTTTATTAGTCACAAAATCATCTAGTAATACAAAGGAGAAAAATAAATCCATGATAAGAAAGCAGCCATAAAAGTGATCATCAATTCAATCATATAATTGCGGGTAAAATAAAGAAACCTGAAAAGAAAATCCAGATTCGACATCCTACGCAAGAAAAAAATGAATTATTAATCATGAATAATAATAATGGTAAGAAGAATAGGAATGAATAGTAATAACGAGAGAATGAATAATAATAATGGTAAGAAGAATAGGAATGAATAGTAATAACGAAGAATGAATAATAATAATGGTAAGAAGAATAGGAATGAATAGTAATAACGAGAGAATGAATAATAATAATGGTAAGAAGAATAGGGATGAATAGTAATAACGAGAGAATGAATAATAATAATAATGGTAAGAAGAATAGGAATGAATAGTAATAACGAGAATGAATCATAATAATGGTAAGAAGAATAGGAAATGAATAGTAATAACGAGAGAAATGAAAATAATAATGGTAAGAAGAATAGGAATGAATAGTAATAACGAGAGAATGAATAATAATAATGGTAAGAAGAATAGGAATGATAATAACGATAATAGTAATAGCGAGAGAGCGGAAAAGACAGACGGGAACAATAGTTTTTATGATAATAAATATAATAAAATGATAATAGTGTTCATGATAGAGCTGCTGCAATAATGATGATGATAATAATAATGATGAAAAGGATTGGAACATAAATGGTACTAGTAGTAGGAGTAGCAAGTTCAGTAAAAGTAATTCTAAAGGCTAATAGTGATAAGGATAGTATTGTTTATTATAATGAATATAACAACAGCAATAATAATAATAATAATAATAAATAATAATAATAATAATAATGATAATAATAATAGTATTAATGATAATAATGATAATGATGATGATGGTAATGACAATAATCATAATAGCAATAATAATAATAATAATGATGATAAAAAGATAAAATAAAAATAATAGTAACAAAAAAAACGTAATAGCAATAATGATAATAACCACAGTAACAATAAAAACAATAATGATAATAAGAAGAATAACAATATTAAAGATAACAATAATAACACAAAATCAATACTAGTTACGACAATCAAAACAACCATATTATCAACAACAATCACAAAGAAAGTGATCATAAAAAAACGACGACGGGGATAATCACCCTTTGACACATTCGTACATTCACTTCACTCTTCGGACTCAGAGAAAAGCGAGTCAACTGGAGGATAGAAAGGCAACTTATTTACTTACAAAAGGACGATGAGGCTGGACGGATTCCAACTGCTGTCTCCCTGATTACGAAGAGAGGGTGAAAAGGGGGAGGAAGGAAGGAAAGGCGAGAAGAGTGATAGGGAGGAGAGAAAGGGGGAAGGAGAGGGAGAGATGGGAGGGAGTAGGGAGAATGTAGATAGATAGGGGTTGGGAGGAGGGAAAGGAGAGAGAGAGGGGGAGGGAAAGAGGAGAGAGGGGAGAGAGGGGAAATTAGAGAAAGAGAGGGGGGACAAGAGAAAGGAGAGTGAGAGAGAAAGAGAGAAGAAAGAGAGGGGGGGAGACAGACAGAAAAGAGGAGAGGAGAGAAGAAGATAGAGAGAGAGAAGTGAGAAAGAATAGATACAGAGTGAGAGAGAAGGAGACAAAGACACGCAGAGAGAGAAAGAAAGCGCGAAAGGAGAGATAATATTAAACATGAAAATGCTCATTCGTCCGTGAACAGGCATTCAAGCAAAGTATTAGTAGTGTAGGCGATCACCAGCGGGAAAGAATGTGTAAATAAGTAATTTTCGCCTCAATTCGAGCGCGAATGGAGACTGCCAATTTCGTAATCACAGAATCGTCAAGTTGGGTCGTTTCCAACCACTATTTTGCTGATTAGATGGAAATAGAGAGAGGCACGGAGAGAAGGCGAGTGAATTTTCGGACTGGAATCGCCTTAAAGATTTCCAGCCAGTGGGGCTACTCTCGTATCTTAAATGTGCAGAGGGAGTTTGAGTACATCTGTTGCAGGAGAGTGTCAGTTTAGCACCAAAGTTGCAACAGAGGAAGAATAGTCATTCACATCTTGGCACATCTTCTTGGTGTTCGGAGAGTCAGGAAGGAAGGGTATGTCATTCTTCATTCTTCCCTTTTTTCCCCTCTTCCTTCTTTTCTTATTCTGTTTCTTTGTAATATTCTTTTTTTTTTCGTCTCCTATCTGTTCTGTGGCACCATCATTTCCATATTGGAAAATCCTTTTGTTAGAAAAATGAGAAAAGAATGAAGATGTGGTATCTCTTCTTTTTCTACCCCACCTTTTTTGGATTTGGTTTCCCTATTCTTCCTTTTCGTCTCTCTCTCTCTCTCTCTCTCTCTTCTCTCTTTCTCTCTCTCTCTTCTCTCTCTCTCTCTCTCTCTCTCTCTCTCTCTCTCTTCTCTCTCTCCCTCCCACTCTCTCTCTCCCTCTCTCTCCCTCTCTCCTCTCTCCCTCCCTCCTCTCTCTCACTCTCTCACTCACTCTCACTCTCTCACTCTCTCACTCTCTCACTCTCTCCTCTCTCTCTCTCTCTTCTCTCTCTCTCTCTTCTCTCTCTCTCTTCTCTCTCTCTCTCTCTCTCTCTCTCTCTCTCTCTCTCTCTCTTCTCTCTCTCCTCTCTCTCTCTCTCTCTCTCTCTCTCTCTCTCTCTCTCTCTCTCCCTCTCCCTCTCCCTCTCCCTCTCCCTCTCCTCTCTCTCTCTCTCTCTCTCTCCCTCCCTCTCTCTCTCTTTCCATTCCATCTCCTCGCCCTTCGCCATCGTTTATATTTCTTCAAATCCTTCCTTCCCCTTTCCTCCTCTTCCCTGTGCATCCTCTCCGTTGGGGAAAAATCCTGGAGCGATTCACTAGATGCTCTTTCATATTCTACCTTTTATTTACATTTTGCCTGTTCCTTGTTTGATAAATCCCTTTTTCTTACTTTTTTTGTTTCTTACTTTTGTTATTTTTGTTGTTGGCGGTGTTATCGTTATTATTATAATCATCATATTGAACTAATAATAATATAATCACCATATCATAATATAATATAATAATAATAATAATCATAATGCAATTGTTATCAATCTTGGCTTATTCTTCTTGTCATTATTAATATTTCCATCGTTGCTTTTAATGTTTATATAAGCGTTATCATGATTTTGATAATGATGATAATGATGATTATTATCACCATTTTCATACTCATTATAACGATGACAAAGATGATGCTGATTTGAAAATGATTATGATAACATTAATATCAACAGTAATAATAACTATGATAAAAATGATGATAATAAAGATAATAATAATAGTGATAATAATAATAATAATAATAATAATAATGATAATAATAATAGTAATAATAATAATAATAGCAATGATGATAATGATAAAGATGAAATTAATGATACACATGATAGTAATGATGACAAGAAAGGTAACAGTCATAATGAAAACAATAATAACAATGAAAATAGAATTGATAATGATAACAAAAAGAAAGTAAAAAATAATAATACCTTTATTATCCTCATAACAGTATTAATATAACATATTAGTAATAAAGTAATGATAATGACAATTCATAATGATAATATCAATAACAATGACTGAGAATAATAATAGTAGTAGTAATAATAACAATAATAATTATAAGGATACTGTTGACAATGAAAAAATATGAAAATGATAACAAAGATAACTAGCAGCACTTAGCGCATACATCCGCCAAGGCAATGTGAATAGATATATTCACATTTGAAGAATTACATTAAAATCACCTCATTTTTAAGTACGCTGGTGACGTCCGTGTTTCCCTGTTTCGTATTGCTAATAAATAAACCTTTAAAAATCCCTGCATTCGGATCATGATTCGGATAAACACTAAGTTTGGCTATGTCAGACGTCTGGCAAAAATGTCATAAAATCTGTTGTAACTTTTTGGGGTTTTTCTTACCAGCTAACCATTGACTAAACAAAGAAAATATCTTGGATCCAGATCACGACCAAAATTGTATATATTATGATTATTATTGTTTTTATTGTAATCATCAATTTTTATTACTTTTGTCATTATTATTTTTCATCCTTATTACCCCCATTATCATTTATCATTTATCATCATTGTTGTGATAATTACTATCGCTATTATCATCCTTGTTATCATTACTATCATTATCATAATATTGATGTTATATTACTATCACCATCATAATCATTACCATTGCTGCAATTGGTATTATCATTATTACTATCATTATTGCCATTATTATCACTGCAACTGATATCATTGCTATCATTATTACTGTTATTACGACTATTATAAACTACAATTGCCATTCATTATGCTTATCACTATTTCATCCTAAACAAGGTCATTAAGCTTATCACTATTTTATCTTTATCTTTATACTTAACACTATTTCTCCACTGAAAACGTAAAGAAAATACGAAGACAGAGACATATTCCAGGGACATATGGAGGGACCACTGTAGATCTTAGAGAATTGTGATAGAAGTTTTGTTTTTACTAAAGTTTGTGCAAACTACTGTGACTTGTAGGGCGGAAAATCACACGAAAATAAGGTATGTGGTCTGGAATCACTGATGCGCGTGTATGTGTGTGTGTCTGGTGTGTACTGTGTTCTGTTGTACTCTGTGTGGGTGTGTGTGGTGTGTGTGTGTGTGTGTGTGTGTGTGTGTGTGTGTGTGTGTGTTTGTATGTGTGTGTGGTGTGATGTGTGTGGTGTGTGTGTGTGTGTGTGTGTGTGTGTGTATGTGGTTATCTCTCTCCTCTCTCTCTCTCTCTCTCTCTCTCTCTCTCTCTCTCTCTCTCTCTCTCTCTCTCTCTCTCTCTCTCTCTCTCTCTCTCTCTCTCTCTCTCTCTCTCTCTCCTCTCTCTCTCTCTTCTCTCTCTCTCTCTCTCTCTCTCTCTCTCTCGTCCCTCTCCCTTCCCTCTCCCTGTCCCTCTTTCCCTCTCCTCATCCTCTCTCTCCTCTCTCTCTCTCTCTCTCTCTCTCTCTCTCTCGTCTCTCTCTCTCTCTTTGTGTGTGTTGTGTGTGTGTGTGTGTTTGGTTAATCTGTGTGTTGTGCATGGTGTGTGGTTATTTGTGTGTATGTGGTTATATATCTCCTCTCTCTTTTTCTGTTATGTTATGTGTTTGTGTGGTGATTATCTATGTGTTGTGCCATGTGGTGTGTATGTGTGTGTGCCCGTGTGTTTGGTTAATTTGTTTGTGTGTCTTTGTCTAATGTCTGTTATGATTGTGTACCGTGTGTATTTCTGTAAATTCTTACTATGTGTACTTTTCGTAAACTCTGAAAACTTCCCAGTCTGATATTATTTAATGAATACGAAATCAGTAATCATTATATAGTCATTAAATTCACTGGATAAATAGATGAATGGTGAATAGCTTCAGCATCAGAATCACTGATATATTGATGTTAAGATTAATGTAGTGAGGTGCGTGTATGAGAGAGAGAGAGAGAGAGGCGAGAGAGAGAGAGAGAGAGGAGAGGGAGAGAGATGAGAGAGGGAGGGAGGGAGGAGAGAGAGAGAGAGAGAGAGAGAAGAGAGAGAGAGAGAGAGAGAGAGAGAGAGAGAGAGAGAGAGAGAGAGAGAGAAAGGAAAGAAAGACAGAGAGAAAGAGAAATGGAGAGAGAAAGAGATAGAAAAGACAGAGAAAAGGAGAAAGATAGATAGACAGAGAGATTAATAGATAGATAGATAGAGAGAGAGAGAGAGGGAACGGACGAAAAATAAAAGAGAGATTAGGGGAGGACAGAAGAAAGAGAAAGAGAGAGGGAAACAGAAGAAGAGAGAGACAGAGAGAGAAAGAGAAAGAGAGATCTGTATATGAATACAAATCCCCGACAGCAACGCGGGCCCGATTTAAAGGGAACTTGCCTGATCGAGTTAAAAGAAGTGCAGAGGAAGTTCTCAACATTTTTTTTCCTCCCTAGACAGACAGGAACCAATGCATAGGCGATGAAGGTGACGTCAGATCAAAACAGAATATTTTGTTTGGACTAAAAATGCAGAAAGAAATTTTAAAATTCCATATCTAGACATAAAAAAAGATCGATTATGAGAGAGAGATGGGAAGGAAGGGGAGTAGGAAAGAGAGGGGAAGTAAAAATAATGTCGATAATGAGAGAGAGATGGGAAGAGAGGGGAAGGAGGAGGAGGTAGGGAGAGAGAGAGAAAATAAAAACATGAGAAAGAGAAATCTCTTTATCTAGACATAAAAAAGATCGATAATGAGAGAGAGATGGGAAGAGAGGGGAAGGAAGGGGAGTAGGAAAGAGAGGGGAAGTAAAAATAATGTCGATAATGAGAGAGAGAGATGGGAGAGAGGGGAAGGAAGGGGAGTAAGAAAGAGAGAGAAAATTAAAAATGAGAAAGAGAAGATCTCTTTATCTAGACATAAAAAAAAAGATCGATAATGAGAGAGGGATGGAAGAGGGGAAGGAAGGGGAGTAGGAAAGAGAGGGGAAGTAAAAATAATGTCGATAAAGAGAGAAATGGGAAGAGAGGAAGGAGGAGGGAGGTAGGGAGAGAGAGAAAAAAAAATGAGAAAGAGAAATTTCTGTATCTAGACATAAAAAAAAAGATCGATAAAGAGAGAGAGATGGGAAGAGAAGGGAAGGAGGAGGGGGAGTAGGAAAGAGAGGGAAAATAAAAATAATGATAATGAGAGAGAGATGGGAAGAGAGGGGAAGGAGGGGGAGTAGGAAAGAGAGAGAAAATAAAAATGAGGGCAATAAAGAGAGAGAGATGGAGGAGAAGGGAAGGAGAGGGAGGTAGGGGAGAGAGAGAAAATAAAAATGAGAAAGAGAAATCTCTTTATCTAGACATAAAAAAAAGATCGATAAAGAGAGAGAGATGGGAAGAGAGGGGAAGGAGGGGGAGTAGGAAAGAGAGAGAAAATAAAAATGAGAAAGAGAAATCGAATTTAAAATCCTTCGATGGACAAAAAAGTTATGTTTACGAGAGAGAAAAAAATCGAAAGGAAAAGAACACAAAATCACATCAAATTTATGCTCATAAAAGTCAGCAAAGAAGGAGGTTTATAACTCTTTATTCGCGAGCATAAAAAGGGACAAAGACACTAAGGAAACATTTGCTGCTTTTAATGCTGCTCGCTGTCCTTGCCTCTTTTTCTTGCGGTTCTGTTTTGTGTTTGTTTTTGTTTTTTTTCTTTTTGTCCTTTATCTTTTTCTCTTTTTTTTTTTTTGGTGGGGAGGGGGGGGAGGGAGGTGTTTTTGTATTTTTGTTTTTTGTTTCTCTCCTTTATTATTATTTTCATTATTGTTTTTGTGTGTGTTTTTTTTGTTTTTGGTGGGGGAGGGGGGAAAGGGAGAGGTTATTGTATTTTTGTTTTTTCTCTCTACTTATTATTATTTATTATCATTGTTTGTGGGGAGGGGGGGGGAAGGGAGTGGCTATTGTATTTTTGTTTTTTCTCTCTTTCCTTTATTATTATTTATTATTATTGTTTTTGTTTTTTGTGGGGGAGGGGGGGGGGAAGGGAGGGGTTATTGTATTTTTTTTTTCTCTCTTTCCTTTATTATTATTTTTATTATTGTTTTTTCTTTTCTTTTTTTTTTGGTGGGGGAGGGGGGGGGGGTTATCGTCCTATTACTGTCCTTTCATTTTAGTGTGTTAATCCTACCTACATATGTACAAAAACACATACACACGCTCATATGTAATTTGTACATAGATAGGTAGACAACATACATATCATAGTTTGTAGAAGAAAACAACAACTAACACATTTTGAAACGATTTTTCTATCTTTCTTTCTTTCTTTCTTTCTGTCTCCCATCTTTATCATCCATTCCCCTGTTATTTTGCCGGTGCTTGCCCTAGTAAAATTGACCATGACTCAGCAACTATTACGCGTCACTGCCTCCCCCATTCATATTCGGTTATTTTGCTTCCTCTTTTTTTCACGTCTCTGCTCTTCAGGTTTTGCTTTTGATTGATGGTCGACGGTCGTTCATCGTGTTGCTGTTCGGCGTCTGTGCTGTGGCGAAGCTTTTTTTTTTTTTTTTTTTTTTTGAATGAATGATTCAGTTAATGAATTAATAAAGAGATGATTAAATAAATTGATTATATATATGTATGTGTGTGTGTGTGTATATAATATGTATTATGTATATATATATATATATTATATATATATATATATATTATATATATATATATATATTAATATATATATATATATATATATATATATATATATATATATATATATATATATATATATATATATATATATTATATATATATATTATATATAGTATATATGTATATATATATATATATATATATATATATATATATATATATATATATATATATATATATATATATATATATATATATATATATATAATATATATATATATATATATATATATATATAATATATATATATATATATATATATATATATATATATATATATATATATATATTATATATATTATATATATATATATAATATATATATATATAACACAAGTACAATGATAATGATAATAATTGCTACTATAACTATTGCTATATGTACTACATCGTCTAAAAAATCTTTCCTATTGTTTCATATTTGTTTTATCTTTGTCTTTCATTATTCCTCTTTCATTATCTCTGTTTCCCTCTTACTCTGTATGTAATTCACGCTTATAGATAGATAATACATCCGTATCATAACATATATACGTTCATGCATGCATATATAAGGACATACAAACAGACATATACACACGTACATACATACGTACACACACACATATATTGATACATACATATAAACAAACATGCATACGTAGTTACAAACAGGCATGCATACATTCGTGCACACACATACATACACACAGATATAAA
>NW_020870511.1:292219-294719 GCF_003789085.1 Penaeus vannamei | reverse complement strand
TTCAAACAAAGTCAATAAATAGAGAAAAAACAATCAAATTAGCACTCAAAGAACAAATTCACAAACACTAACAAACAAAACAAAAGAGAATCAATAAAAAAACAACAACAAAAGAACGGAAATAGACCAATAAATGACAGTGAAAACGAACAAACTACACAAAATTAAGGTAATTAAGGCACGAACAAAGACAGAAAATTTGATGACACAGAGAACTTCTAGAAACACGGAGTCATAGATCACGCTTCAGCTGTAATTTGAAACCGCTCACCATTCTCTCCGTCTACAGCTGTTAATTCCGACCGGAAACCCGACGCCGGAACCAAAAACGACAACTGACATGACGAAACCGAAACCCGACATAAAAAAAGCCGGAACCAAAAACCGACAACTGACGACGAAAACCGAACAGCCGACATTAAAAAAAAGCGGAACCAAAAACCGACCAACTGACGACGAAAACCGAACAGCCGACATAAAAAGCCGGAACACAAAAACCGACAACTGACGACGAAAACCGAACAGCCGACAAAAAAAAAGCCGGAACCAAAAAACCGACAACTGACGACGAAAACGGAACAGCCGACAATAAAAAAGCCGGAACCAAAAACCCGAAACTGACGACGAAAACGAACAGCCGACATAAAAAAAGCCGGAACCAAAAACCGACAACTGAGGACGAAAACCGAACAGCCGACATAAAAAAAAAAGCCAAACCAAAAACCGACAACTGAGGACCGAAAACCGAACAGCCAGACATAAAAAAAACCGGAACAAAAAAAAACCGACAACTGACGACGAAAACCGAACAGCCGACATAAAAAAAGCCCGGAACCAAAAACCGACAACTGACGACGAAAACCGAACAGCCGACATAAAAAAAGCCGGAACCAAAAAACCGACAACTGACGACGAAAAACGAACACAGCCGACATAAAAAAAGCCGGAACCAAAAACCGACAACTGACGACCAAAACCGAACAGCCGACATAAAAAAAGCCGAACCAAAAAACCGACAACTGAGGACGAAAAAACCGAAAGCCGACATTAAAAAAATACGAAAACTGGCAACAGAAACCGAGAATCGAGGAACACGGTCTATATCTTAGAAAACGGAAACCGAGAATTGAGAACTCGGAGAACCAGAATCGCAACGAGAACCAGAGGAGAAATCGGAGAAGAGAGAGAACCATGATCATCATTATTAACATTAAAGATAATAAGAAGAATCATCATGATCCTAACAATAAATTCATAAAAACTGTAAATAACTAATTGCAATAATGATAAAGAAGACAACTAAAGACAAAGAAAAAAATCCCAAGAATAGGAAAGAAAAACAGAAGGGGAAGGAGGGAAAGAAAGGAAAATATTAAAGAAAAAAAGGAAGATAAGAGAGAGAGAGAGAGAGAGAGAGAGAGAGAGAGAGAGAGAGAAGAGAGAGAGAGAGAGAGAGAGAGAGAGAGAGAGAGAGGAGAGAGAGAAGAGAGAAGAGACGGAGGAAAGAGAGAAGAGAGAGAAGGAGAGAGAAGAGAGAGAGAGAGAGAAGAGAAAGAGAGAGAGAAAGAGATGAGAGAGAGAGAGAGAGAGAGAGACAGAGACAGAGACAGAGACAGAGGCAGAGAAAGAGAGACAGACAGACAGAGACAGAGAGAAAGAGGAAGAAGAAAAAAAAATCCGACAGATGAGCGATGACCCAAGATGACGCGTGAGAATCTCCCAAGGAGGAAAGGCCCAGAGAGATCGATTTCATATTAATTTCTTAATTAATAACGCCCCGCCAATTCCCTTTTCAGAACCAATCCTTAATTGATGGGCGCTTTCATGTTGTCGTCGAGATTTTTTGACTTTTTAGTGAGCACGTTGTCCCATATACCTGTAATCTCGTATGAGGGTTATTCACATACACACACACACACACACACACACACCGCACACACACACACACACACACACACACCACACACACACACACACACACACACACACACTACATTCACAGCACAGGCACACCACACACTAACAACACACACACACCACNAAAATAAAAGAAGCGGAAACCTGCTCCTACCAATAAATGAGACAGCGATATATCGAACAAAACTTACCCAAATTAAAGTAATTTAAGGCACGAACAAGTGGACAGAAAATTGATATGACAGAGACTGTCCTGAGACACACGCAGTCTCTGTAGATCACGCTTTACTGTTGTAATTTGAGAAACACTCGCCTCGCCGGATTCAGCTGTAATTTGAAACCCCGCTCGGCCATTCAGCTGTAATTTGAAACCGCCTCGCCAAATTTCAGCTGTTATTTGAACCGCTCGCCATTCAGCCTGCTATTTGAAACGCTCGCCATTCAGCTGTAATTTTTTGAAACCGCTCGCCATTCAGCTGTTAACCGCTCGCCATTCAGCGTTATTTGAAACCGCCTCCGCCATTCAGCTGTTATTTGAAAACCGCTCGCCATTCAGCTGTTATTTGAAACCGCTCGCCATTCG
>NW_020870511.1:289158-292142 GCF_003789085.1 Penaeus vannamei | reverse complement strand
TTCAGACCGGAAAAAGCCGACAGCCGGGAATCAAAAACGCGACAACTGGACCGGAAAACGGAACAGCCACAATAAAAAAAGCCGACCAGAAACCGACAACTGACGACGAACAAAGCCAGAACAGGCCGACATAAACAAAGCCGGAACCAAAACCGACAAGCTGACGATCGAAAACCGAACAGCCGGACATGAAAAAACCGGAATACCAAAAGACCGACAGATGGACGACGAGAACCCGAACAGCCGACACTAAAAAAAGCCGGATACCAAGAAACCGGAACGGAAACAAAAATAATAAAAAAAGCCGACACCAAAACCGACAAATGCGACCGGAAAAACGAACAGCCGACATAAAAAAAGCCGGAACCGAAAAACCGACAACTGAGGACGAAAACCGAACAGCCGACATAAAAAAAGCCGGAACCAAAAACCGACAACTGAGGACGAAAACCAACAGCCGACATAAAAAAAGCCGGAACCAAAAACCGGACAACTGACGACGAAAACCGAACAGCCGACATAAAAAAAAGCCGGAACCAAAAAACCGACAACTGACGACGAAAACCGAACAGCCGACATAAAAAAAGCCGAACCAAAAAAACCGACAACTGACGACGAAAAGCCGAAAAGCCGACATAAAAAAAGCCGTGAACCAAAAAACGACAACTGACGAACGAAAACGAACAGCCGACATAAAAAAAAACCGGAACCAAAAAAACCGACCAACTGAGGACGAAAACCGAACAGCCGACATTAAAAAAATACGAAACTGGCAACAGAAACCGAGAATCGAGAAACACGGTCTATTCTAGAAAACGGAAACCGAGAATTGAGAAAAACTCGGGAGAAACCAGAATCGCAAAGAAACCAGAGAGAGAAATCGGATGAACCCGGTGGAGACCATATGATCATCATTATTAACATTAAAATAATAAGAAGAATTATCTGATCCTAACAATTAATTCATAAAAACTGTAATAACTAATTTAATAATGATAAAGAAGACAACTAAAGACAATGAAAAAAATCCCAAGAATAGGAAAGAAAAACAGAAGGGGAAGGAGGGGAAAGAAAGGAAAATATAAAGAAAAAAAAAAGGGAAGATTAAGAGAGAGAGAGGAGAGAGAGAGAGAGAGAGGAGAGAGAGAGAGTGGAGAGATGAGGAGAGAGGAGAGAGAGAGAGAGAGAGAGAGAGAGACGGACATGACAGAAGAGGAAGAGAGAGAGAGAGAGAAGAGAGAGAGAGGAGAGAGAGAGAGAGAGAGAGAGAGAGAGAGAGAGAGAGAGAGAGAGAGAGAGAGGAGAGACAGAGACAGAGACAGAGACAGAGAAGAGAGAGACAGACAGACAGAGACAGAGAGAAAGAGGAAGAAAGAAAAAAAAATCCGACAGATGAGCGATGACCCAAGATGACGCGTGAGAATCTCCCAAGGAGGAAAGGCCCAGAGAGATCAATTTGATATTAATTTCTTAATTAATAACGCCCCGTCAATTCCCTTTTCAGAACCAATCCTTAATTGATGGGCGCTTTGATGTTGTCGTCGAGATTTTTTGACTTTTTAGTGAGCACGTTGTCCCATATTCTGTAATCTCGTATGAGGGTTATCACACATACACACACACACACACACACACACACACACACACACACACACACACACACACACACACACACACACACACACACACACACACACACACACACACACACACACACACACACACACACACACACACACACACGCACACACACACGCACACACACACACACACACACACAGGCAGAGAGAGAGAGAGAGAAGAGAGAGAAGAGAGAGAGAGAGAGAGAGAGAGAGAGAGAGAGAGAGAGAGAATGAAATGACAGACAGAAAGACAGAGAAGATGGAAAACTATAGAGTAATAACTACTCTATAGTTTTCCATCTTCATACATGTTTAATAATTGAGCTTCAATGATTGATTTGTTTTCTTCTCTCATACTGCATACATACATCTCCCATTGTTCGGCTGCCTGGCTGTTGCACACGCACCCACACACACACACACACACACACACACACACACACACACACACACACACACACACACACACACACACACACACACACACACACACACACACACACACACACACACACACACACACACACAACACACAAACACACACACACACACATGCGCGTGTGTGTGTGTTTATACGTACTGCCTCTTTCCGTCTTGTGCACAAACACACATACACACCTTATGTGTGTGTGAAAACGCATGAATTATCACCCAAAATACATTGGTTATTGATACTATTGCTAATATTGTTACTATCAGTATCGTTTCTATTTTCGATAGATTGCCATAATCGTCCTCCTCCTATAGCAGCAGTAGTAGTATTGCTATCATAACTGATATCTTTAAAGGCATAAGTAATACTATAGTTAATGGATTGCCTTTTACAATTTTGTTACTGCTAGAATTTGACATAAATTTAAACTACTCTAACATTATAACTATTAACGATAACATGATCTTTGTTAGCATTGTATGTTTATGATGTGATGCTGTTGCAACTAACGTTACATTCATTCTATTTATAAATGTTTATATTCTTATCTAATTATCTTTTCCTCCATTGCAGGTAAGTGTCCAAGAACCATTATCCAGTATCATCTTCCCATTTCAATTATTTGTGGTAAGTAACAATAGGAATTGTTAATAATTAGCTGTTGTTAGGTAGAGGCCTATCAACTAAGTCGAAAAAATGAAAGGTTAATTAGGTATTGATGTTAATATTCAAGAAATACAGCAACTAGGGGAGGGGTGGGGTGGGGGTGGGGGAAGGGTGGGTGGGGGGGGGGGGGGAATTAGGATCTGCCTTATTTCTGCAAGGACGCGCTATTTGTCATGGTATCTCCAGATCCTATTTACTTCTTACATCAGTGGGCTATTTACGAATTGACGCAAATGATACCTAAGCAGCATGCTCTTTGTGCG
>NW_020870511.1:279158-281658 GCF_003789085.1 Penaeus vannamei | reverse complement strand
GGTGGGGAAGAGAGAGAGAGAGGGGGGGAGAGCGAGAGAAAGAGAGAGAGAAGCGAGCGAGCGAGCCAGCGAGAGAGAGAAGAGAGAGAGAGAGATGAGAGGAAGAGCGAGAGAGAAGAAGAGAGAGAGAGAGAAAAGCGAGAGAGAGAGCTTTTTTCTCCNAGAGAGAGAGAGAGAGAGAGAGAGCATAAAAAACTGAAACAAAAAACATTTTAAAAATGTACAGAACTACATACGGAGCAACAGACAAAAAAGTTAACAATAATGTCCGCATTTCTACACAAAATAAACGTTACACGACAATCGTTATTTACATATAAGTTATCATCCATTTTTTCCTTCAACACTTTATATTCTTACTGATAGATACTTATACACTAAACACCTTTTTTCTCAACAAACACTGATATACACACGAATATCAACATATATAGTCAAGAATATTCTTACCCTTTACATTCCCAGGATCCGATTGCAAAGAGGCGTTCCCTGCAATGTCCTCCGGGGCATGTCTGAAGGATTAGGATGTTCCTCAAGACGCATCCTTCATCCTATAACAGTTCCGGTTCAGTGTTCCTATCATGCTTTTTTATTTCCACTTTCCACTATATCGGTTGTGATTCATTAAATCGTTTGTCTTGATTCAGATCCTCGTTTTCCTCATCTTGTTGTGTGAAAGTGCTTTAGGGAAAGAGAAAAAGATTTTGAGGATGTGAGAGAGCTATCGAACCGCACTCTCCGAGGCCGCTCGTTCGACTACCCTTGCCCCGGCTCTCGCTACCCCCCCTCCCCCCCCCCTCGTCTCTCGTCAAATCCTTCGACACCTAATGGGTAAAAAGGGCAGGAGAGATATTTCTATTGTAAACTGTTTACCGCCGAGCCGCTTGTGTATTATGCCTGCAGTTTCTCTCCTATTGACAGGTTTTGGCCAATCTGTGTTTGAGTTACCTTGTTTGCAAAAGTTTTTTTTTTCTATCGTGTGTGAGAGAGCAGATCATTTTATCAGCCTTTGAGAAAGCGTATTAGTTTGTTATCTGCACTATCTTACAAATTATTACCTCTGTGTCTTTACACACAAATACATATGCACATACTGTGCATACATACATACATACTTACATACATAATACATACATACATATATATACATATATACATATGTAATACATACATTCATTCATTCATACATTGAGTAATCAATAGATATAACCGCATGCTGATATAGTGTATATAGATAGGCACATATACATATACATAATAAACACATATATAATGCATATGTATAGATATATACATATACATATAAATACATAAACTGTGTGCACTGTATTTATTCCTCTTCTAATACTGAAAACTTTTTTTTTTTTTTTTTAGAAATCCTTACCCTCTAAGGTGTACACACAAAAAAGTCTCAGAGGTATATGAATTCCCATGCCTTTATTAACAAGTTAAAAATCCCTTCATCCCGTGGTACAAATCCACATCTTATCACGTGCGCTGACGTGTTCACCGCAATCGTACGTAAACATCCTCTGCGGACTGAGGAGTTACCGGCGGCGGCAGCGAAGAGACCGAAGGAACCGAGCGGCCTCTGCTACCGAAGTTGGGGAAGGCTCGTTTCTCTTGGGCCTTTTTCCTGTTTGGTTATGGATATAGATGTAATTTTCGGTGTTCATTCTCTTTCTCTCTCTTTTCTCTTTCTCTTTCTTTTCCTCTTTCTCTTTCTATTTCTCTCTCTCTCTTTTTCTCTCTCTCTCTTTCTCTCTCTCTCTCCCTCTCTTTCTCTCTCTTTTCTCTTTCTCTTTCTTTTCCTCTTTCTCTTTCTATTTCTCTCTCTCTCTTTTTCTCTCTCTCTCTTTCTCTTTCTATTTCTATTCCTCTCTCTCTTTATATTTCTCTCTCTCTTTCTCTCTCTCTCTTTCTCTTTCTATTTCTCTCTCTCTTTCTCTTTCTCTCTTTCTTCCTCTCTCTCTCTCTATTTCTCTCTCTCTTTCTCTCTCTCTCTCCCTCTCTTTCTCTCTCTCTCTTTTTCTCTCTCTCTCTTTTTCTCTCTCTCTCTCCCTCTCTCTCTCTCTCTGTGTGTGTGTGTGTTTTTGTGTGTGTGTGTGTTTTTGTGTGTGTGTGTGTTTTTGTGTGTGTGTGTGTGTGTGTGTTGGTGTTAGCAGTCTGCTAATATCTCCGAATAATTTATTATACTATATAATCCAAAAAAATGTTCACCTTAATTTGGAAAAAAATAAGACTACAAATTTGCCGTCCATACTTACTGACATTATTGTTATCGTCATAATCATAAGCAAATAATCTGCATTTGATCGCCATAACCATGATCAAATATATTAATTTCATCGCCATCATCACAGCCAAACAATCTTCATTTCATCATCATAATAAAAAACAATTCATGGATAACTGTAAGTAAAAGAGAATGGGCTGGGATAGACTATAAAAAGCTAAATCGGGATTCTGTTGTCATTCAATCGTCGTCGTCATCGTCGTC
>NW_020870511.1:251932-268631 GCF_003789085.1 Penaeus vannamei | reverse complement strand
TTCTACCCTAGTAGTCTTATGTTTTTTTCTTTTCCCTCTCTGGTTATTTTCTTGCTTTTATACAGGACCTACCCTGGCTTTTTCTGTCTAGTATATATAACATAATCTATACGATATATATATATTATATATATATATAACATATATATATATAAATAGACCAATATATATATTATACAAATTATATATATAATACATATATATATTATAATATACTATATACTATATATGTTTATATATATATTGAATAGTTATATATAATAGTACACAAACACACCACACCACACACATATATATATATATATATATATATACTATATAGATGTTATATATAATATATATAATAGTATATATATACATATATATATATATATACACAACACACACACACATATACACCCACACCACTCCAACCACACACAACACAAACACACACACACACAACACCACACACACACACCGCACCACCACACACACACACACACATACTACATATATTATATATTATTATATATATCTGGTGCTGTTTTGTTTGTGCCGCGTGCGCTTTGGTGTTTGTGTTTGTGTTGTTTTGTGTGTGTGTGCCTGTGTGTGTGTGTTTGTAAGCAGGTTTAGACGAGAGAGAAGAGAGAGAAAGCAGAGAGAGAGAGAGAGAGAGAGAGAGAGAGAGAGAGAGAGAGAGAGAGAGAGAGAGAGAGAGAGAGAGACAGAGAGACAGAGAGACAGAGAGACAGAGAGACAGAGAGACAGAGAGACAGAGAGACAGAGAGACAGAGAGACAGAGAGACAGAGACAGAGACAGAGACAGAGACAGAGACAGAGAAACAGAGACAAACAAACAAAGAAACAAAGATAGAAAAAGAAAGAGAAAGTAACAGCGAGAAACAATAGATATTTCTCTCCCGCTACCCACAATACCCCACCTCCCGCCCATCCTATCCACAAAAAATTTCAAACTTCGCACTTATTCAAAAATCCACATTAACCCCGCTTTGGCTGTGACCTTATAGAGGGAGAGAGAATGGGTCGCCTTAACCCTTTCTCCGCGTGACCTTACATTTTGGTCACGTGACCTGGGAGAAATGAAAAGACGTGGTTGACCTGTTAAGGAGGTCAAGTCAATATCTCAGCATTTCGCCGTGTATACATGGACATATACAGATAAACGCACATGGCATAAATATACACATACACAGGATACAAAGACATGAACATGTAGATTTTCTAAGTATATCTAACACATTTACCTTCACACACTATACACAGAAGAAAAAAACAAAACAAACATAAATTTAGCACACTATTTTTTTTCTATTTTCCGTCTATCGTAAATTCTTTTAAAATCTATCTAGCTCTATTGATCAGCCCGCCAGTATATATATTACAAAATATATTTTTATCAATTCTTCATAAACTTAAGACTGCCACTCTCCCTCTCCAATCTTCCTGTACACTAATTCCCTTAAAAAAAAGTAACTTCTAGAACTGATCTCTTATAAATCATGAATAATAACAACAATAAAAATTATAGCAATAATGAGGATAATAATATTTATATAATAGCAATGATAATAATATTGATAATGATAGTAATGATAATAATGATAATTATAGTAATGATAATTATAATAAAAACAGTAATTACAATAATAACAATAACAAAAACAATAGCAGTCATAATAATAATTATGATCATGATAATGATTAAAATTTTACTAATAGCGCTAACACCAACACTAATAATAATAACAATAATGATAATGATAATAATAACAATAACTAGGAGATAACAATACCAACAATAACGATAACAATAACAACAAAACAAAGACCTAACAACAACAACAACAAACACAAAACAAAAACAAACCCAAATACAAAACAGAAAAAACAAAACAAAACCAAATATAAAACAGAAAAAGAAGAAAAAAAGAAAATTACCTTCAAACAGCCTTCTTCCTTTTCCCTCAGCAAAGCAATTAAGCATGCAGACCACGCCGTTCCCCCCCCCTCCCTCCCCCCCTCTCTCCTCCCTCCCCTCCTCATCTCCCTCCCTCCCCTCCCTCCCTCCTCCTCTCCTCCCCTCCTCCCCCCCCCCTGCTTCTCTTGACCTTCAGCTGAGCCTCGAGAGCCTCCCACCTCAAGGCGAAGTCGAGGCGCTGGTCAAGGCAAACACAGGAAGCTTAACAAAGTCTCGAAAAAAAAGAAAAAGAAAAAAATAGATATATATATATATATATATTTTTTTTTTTTGGGGGGGCGGGTAGGTCTATGGTGGTTTTGTCTTCTCAAAATTCTATGTCCGAAATTACAAGTCTATATAGTTGTCTAACTAAATCTAAATCTTTCTGCATATCTGTCTATATTTATATCTATGTCTGTATCTATATCTAATATTTTCTTTTCTTTCTTTCTCTCTCTCCCCCCCCCTCTCTCTCTCTTTCTCTTCTCCCTATATATATAATATATAATATATATATATATATATATATATATATATATATATATATATATATACATATATACATATATACATTTTATAGAGATATACAATATGCAGTAAAATATACACTATGATTCCCAAGTACCGGACCCCCCCCCCCCAGGCAAAAAAAAAAAAAAAAAAAAAAAAAAAAAAAAAAAAAAAGAGCAAAAAAAAATAAATAAAAAAACAGCAAAAAAAAAAGACAGAAAAAAAAAGACAGCAAAAAGAAAAAGGACAGAAAAAAAGGACAGCAAAGCATATAGTTTGAGCGCCTCTCGGCATCAGATAATGACAAAAGGCGAAGTCTACTAAAATTCGCCCAATGATTCCCAGGGCAGGTCAGGTCATCGATATTTTGGGTCACAGGCATCAATCATCTCGCTTTTATTTATGCCCGTGTATGAATCAATCGCTTTTTTTTTTTTTAAGGTTCACATTTTTTTTATTATCGATTTTAGATTGTATCCTGAATCGACTTTTTTTTTTTTTTTTTTTTTAAGGGTCCACGTTTTTTTTTATTATCGATTCTAGTTTATATTCTGATTTGATTTCGTTTTCTTTTTGTTCAACTGCGTCTTTTTTTTCAATTTCTGGTTTACGTTTATTACTCAATTTTCTCGATTTTTTTTACCTAATCGGATTTGGTTTTATCTTCACATTTTATTTCTTTACTAATTTTTATTTAATTTTCTGAAAATAATTCTTTGTATTTTCATAGTGGAATTTGTTAATTTTCCTGGATTACTTTCTCTTCTTACTTCCTTCATATTCATTTTGTTTCGATTTTCTTTTTCTTTTCTTTAATTCTATTTTCTGAATCACAATCACGTTCTTGCTGTTGTTTTTACTCATCAAATCTATCTCACTTTCTTATCTCAATTCACAAATCTTAAGATCTTCTCTCTCTCTATCTTAATTCCCTCTTTTATCCATTTTTCATTTTCTCCTTCACTTGTCTTTCCATCTCCTTGGTTTTATTTATCCTTCTTCTCAACATTGTTACTCATAAAACCTTTTTTTTTCTCATTCACTCGGCCAGTTTGTTGAAATTATGCGAGGACAATAAATATTCGTACATACTGGATAAATATTCGTACATACTCGATAAATATTCGTACATACTGGATAAATATTCGTACATACTCAATAAATATTCGTCCATACTCAATAAATATTCGTACGTACTCAATATTCGTACGTACTCAATATTCGTACGTACTCAATATTCGTACGTACTCAATATTCGTACGTACTCAATATTCGTACGTACTCAATATTCGTACGTACTCAATATTCGTACGTACTCAATATTCGTACGTACTCAATATTCGTACGTACTCCATATTCGTACGTACTCCATATTCGTACGTACTCAATATTCGTACGTACTCCATATTCGTACGTACTCAATATTCGTACGTACTCAATATTCGTACGTACTCAATTTCGTACGTACTCAATATTCGTACGTACTCAATATTCGTAACGTACTCAATATTCGTACGTACTCAATATTCGTACGTACTCAATATTCGTACGTACTCAATATTCGTACGTACTCAATATTCGTACGTACTCAATATTCGTACGTACTCAATAAATATTCGTACATACAGACGGTCATATACACTGAAATAAATGCACATCAATCTATCACAAATTTATCTGCTTATCTAAACGATAGATATAAATTTCTAGACTGATAGACATGCATTTATTCCAGTGTATGTACATGTTATTGATAATAATAACGTACATAACCGGATAATTAATTTTCATTTTTAACAAACCGACTGACTTTCAATTTAAACATTTTCCACGATGCAAAAATCAATTAATAATAATAACACTGATCACAACAATAACAAATACAATACTACTGATGATATTTGCATTAGAAACAATAATAAAAATGTTATTACCACTAATAATAATATTACTCTGAAGAGAGCAATACTATTAATAATAGTGACACTCCTACTAATAGAAAAAAACAATGATATCAATACTTTTAATAATAATACTACGAGGAAGGTTGACACTAATTTTAACAAAAAGCACTATAACTAATAATAATAATAATAATACTATCAATAATAGGAATAATGATGATAACAGTACAATTAATAATAAAAACAACAAGTTTTTATAATAAAAATAACCAAACGATCATAAATAATGCTATACTCTATACAAAATAACTACAGCAAAAGAAGAAGAAGAAGAGAAGAAAGAGAAGAAGAAGAAGAGAAGAAGAAGAAGAAGAAGAAGAAGAAGAAGAAGAAGAGAAGAAAGAAGAAGAAGAAGATGATGATGATGAGAAGAAAGATGAAAAGAAGAGAGAAGAGAAGAAAGAAGAAGAGAAGAAGAGATGGAGAGGAGGAGAAGGTGAAGAAGTGGGAGAGAAGAAGAATTAGAAGAGGAAGAAGGAGATGAAGAGAGAAGAAGAAAGAAGAAGAAGAAGAGAAAGAAGAAGAAGAAGAAGAGAAAGAAGAAAAAAGAAGAATAAGAAAGACGGAGAATAATAAGAATAAGAATAGATAATATGAATAAGAAGCAAAGAAGAGAAAAAAAAAAAGCGAATTACACGGAAAAAAAAATTGCAGCCAAAACACAAGTTCACTCTGACCCAACCTATCACAGCTAATCCTCTCAGCGCTAAAACGAGCAATTGCAAGGCTGGGATCCTGCAGGTTAGTTGATCAGCTGACTTGCCATCTTGGGTTGGCGGCTTAAAAGGAAGATGTCTTTCGCGGCCGTGTCTGCTCTTCTTGTCTAATGGACTGCTGTCTTTTTTTTATGCTTCTGATCATTTTCTGTGTGTCTTGGATTTTCTGTCTAATTGCTGTCTATCTATCTTGTGTCTTTCTATTATCTTTTCTCTGTGTCTTGTCTTCTGTCTAATGGCTGCGCTGATTTTTCTTTCTCGGTCTTTCTGTGTGCTTGTTTGTGTCTAATTGACTGTCTTTCTATCGTGTTCTTCTTCGCTATGTCTCGTGTTCTGTCTAATCGCTGCTGTCTTTCTATCTTCTGTCTTCCCTAATGTCTTGTCTTTGTCTTTTCCGTTGCTGTCTTTTTACCAGATACTGTCTTTTCTCTGTGTCTTGTGTATTCTGTCTTTCGTTGCTGTCTTTTCTTCTCTCTGTCTTCGCTAATGTCTCGTGTTTCTGTCTACTCGCTGTCTTTTCTCTATATCTCGGTGTGTGTCAGTCTAATCGCTGTGCTGTCCGATTCTATCTTCTGTCTTCGCTATGTCTTAATCTTCTGTCTTTTCGCTATGTCTTGTCTTCTGTTTTTCGCTGTCTTTCTAACCGTCTGTCTTTTCGTCGTAGTTTCCCGTGTCTTGCTGTCATACGTGGGCTATCTTGGGGTCGATGTAATTTTGTATCTTGGGCTGATGTCCTTTGTGCTTTGTTTCTGAAAATCTGTGTCTGGCTGAATTTGTCTGCTGTCTGTCTGCCTGTCTCTGCCTGTCTGTCTCTGTCTCTACTTCTCTCTATCTCTCTTTCTCTCTCTCTCTCCCCTGTTTCTCTTTTTTTCTCTCTCTCTCTCCTGTCTCTTTCTCTCTCTCCTCTCCGTCTCTCTTTCTCTCTCTCTCTCCCTGTCCTCTTTCTCCCTGTCTCTCCCTGTCTCTCCTTCTCTCCTCTCTCTCCTTGTCTCTCTCTCCCTGTCTCTCTTTCTCCCCCTCTCCCTGTCTCTCTTCCTCTTCTCTCCTCTCTCTCTCTTCTCCTCTCTCTCTCTCTCTCTCTCTCTCTCTCGCTCTCTCTCTCTCTCTCTCTCTCTCTCTCTCTCTCTCCTCTCCTGTCCTCTCTTTCTCTCTCTCCCCCCTCTTTCTCTCTCCCTGTCCTCTTTCTCTATCTCTCCCTCCCTCTCCCTTCTCCCTCTCTTTCTTACCCCCCCCACCCCACTCTCTCTCACCCCCACCCCCCTCTCTGCACATATAGTTCCCTCTCTCTCCCTGTCCTCTTTCTCCCTCCCTCTCCTCACTCCTCCCTTCTCCCTCTCTTTTACCCCCCCCCACTCCCACTCCCTCTCACCCACCCCCCTCTGTACATATAGTTCCCTGTCTCTCTTTCTCTCTCCCCCCCCCCTCTCTCTCTCCCTGTCTCTCTTTCTCTCTCACACTCCCTCTTTCTTACCCCCCCCCACTCCCACTCCCTCTCACCCCCACGCCCCCTCTGCACATATAGTTCCCTCTCTCTCCCTCCCTGTTCCTCTTTCTCTCTCTCCCCCTCTCTCACCTTTCTCCCCTGTCTCTCTTTCTCTCTCTCAATCCCTCTCCCCTTCTCCCCTCTTTCTTACCCCCTCCCCAACTCCCACTCCCTCTCACCCCCACCCCCCCCCTCTCTGCACATATAGGCCCTGTCTCTCTCCCTGTCTCTCTTCTCCCCCCTCTCTCTCTCACTACACCAACCCACCCTTTCCCCTCTNTTTATGTATGTATATCCATATATTCTTTTTCATGTTCTCTTATCTTCATTTTTCCTTGCCGTGACTGCAATACATTACATAAGCGAAACAGCGATTATATCTAATTGCGCTTCTCGGATAGCATTGCATAACAGCAATCCCGTCTCTGAGATCAACACAAGCACCCTTTTTCGTCTCTGATGCAACATCTCCCTGGTTTTGAGCCTGGCACTTGCATGGAATCCCCGATGATGCAGTGACCGAGAAATTGCAGTGATCATCCACAAACCATATCGACTGGCCAAACAGTAATTGCAGTGTCTTTCTATCTTGCTATCATTATCAACATTAACGTGATGAGTCATCATTATTATGATTACCACCACTGTTATCGTTATCGCTAATTACCATCATTATTATTACTTTCTATCATCATAACTTGCACCATTAGAGATATGTTCTTTACAATTATTCTCAATTATTCCAATCACTACCTTCAATTTTACCATCATCGTGCTCATTTTTAGTATTTTGCAAAATCAGCGAGAGAGAAAAAAAAAAAATAAAATGGAAGAGAGAGGGGTGAAATGGAGAGGGAGAGGAGATAGAGGGAGAGGGAGAGAGAGGGAGAGAAGAGAGAGAGAGAGAGAGAGAGAGAGAGAGAGAGAGAGAGAGAGAGAGAGAGAGAGAGAGAGAGAGAGAGAGAGAGAGAGAGGAGAGAGAGAGAGAGAAGAGATAGACAGAGACAGAGACAGTGACAGAGACAGTGAGAAAGAAAGAGACAGACAGAGACAAAGAGAACAAGAGGAGAGGGAAAGATAGACAGGCAGATAGACATACAGAGACAGAGAGAAAGAAAGAGACAGACAGAGAACAGAGAGAGAAAAAGAGACAAAGACTGGGGCAGACAGACAGACAGAGAAAGAAGGTGATTACACAAGAACAAAAGGAGAAAAGGTATCTGTTATGCAATGTCATATCAGCTCCGTTGCTAAACATGAAACCTGTTGCATTTAATCTTCCATTGCAATTTAATCTTCCTCTTTTGCAAAACAGACGCAACGAACAGTGAAGGGAAAAGTTCTGATAGTGATGCAATTGGAATATTACGTAAATGAAGTATTCACTCAAGCGAATCTATTCAAACTTAAAGTTCTATCCATGATCAAAAATAATATAGCAAATTGAATTGAGTATATTTCATAAATGAGTAGATAAAAATGTAAATTAAATATATATATTAATTAAACAAAGATTGGTATATAGATATACATATAAATAAATAAGCTAAACAATTTATATATAGGAAGCAAGTGGGTTAAATGTTAATAAATAAATAAATGAATAATAATAATAATGAATAAGTAAATGGCCTGATATACTCTGGCAACCAAACCTCTCTCTAAAAGCTGAAAGCATGACAGATGAAGCTCGGTGGCTTTCTCTTTTTACACGTGAAAGTCCCTGGGTTCGATCCCCAGCATCAACACGGTATTTTTCTTCTTCTTCTTTTCTGATTTTCTCTTTGTCATCATTTGTGTGTGTGTGTGCGTGTTGTGTGTGTGTGTGTGTGTGTGTGTGTGTGTCGTGCGTGTGTGTGTGTGTGTGTGTGTGTGGTGTGTGTGTGCTGTGGTGTGTGTGGTATCCTTAACTTCGGGTTTATTATCTTCGTGCATGTGATTGTGTATGAATGTGGGAGTTAAGTCCTAAATATACTTTAGTCCTAGGAGTTATGGCGTTCAATCTCTTGTATACTTTTCATAATGCTTATCTTCAAGAAAAGAATAAGAATTTGTTTTTCTCTCTTAGTCGTGATAAAATGAGAAATGTTTTCTCTCTCTCTCTCTTCTCTCTCTCTCTCTCCTCTCTCTCTCCTCTCTCTCTCTCTCTCTCTCTCCTCTCTCTTCTCTCTCTCTCTTCTCTCTCTCCTCTCTCTCTCTCTCTTTCTCTCTCCTCTCTCTCTCTCTTTCAATGACTGTTTCCGCGATTTCTTAGAGAAAGAAACAGTAAATGCAGCATTGGAATAATTGTGAAATTGATGCGATGATAGCAATATTAGTGATTTCAGTAGTGAACGTTAAAAATGAATTGTATTGATGATTGTTGTATATTGACATGCCTGAATATAGATACAAGTGTGTGAGTGAATGAACAAATAATCACAAAAACACACATGTATATATGCTTACTACGTATCCAAATACAAACACACAGCAACAACTACAACAAAATCAAAGAACAACAGCAACAACCTATAACAAACCAAACATAACAACATAAAATAACAGCACACAGAAGAGAAAGAAGAGGAGAATGAAAGAAAAAAATGAAAGGACTAATCATTAATAATCATTATCTAAAAAAGACATGATAAATACGCCACAATAAAGACATACAGAGACATTAAAGAATAGCAGATATGCAAATTAGCAAACTGCACGATGAAAATTCATCCTTTGTGTTCAGCAGAGAGCGACATAGAAATGCATCTTCCCTTGCTTGTAATATTAACACAGACCAAGTAGAGAGCCATTAGCAGTGTTAACTGGCTCTTGAAATATGTCTCGTTTTTTTCTCTCTCTGTTTCGCTTTCTCTTTTCTTTGTCTCGTCTTTCTCTCTCTCTCTCTCTCTCTCTCTCTCTCTCTCTCTCTCTCCTCTCTCTCTCTCTCTCTCTCTCTCTCTCTCTCTCTCTCTCTCTCTCTCTCTCTCTCTCTCTCTCTCTCTCTCTCTCTCTCTCTCTCTCTCTCTCTCTCTCTCTATCTCTCTCTCTCTCTCTCTCTCTCTCTATCTATCTATCTATCTATCTCACCATTACAGAAAATGACGTGAGTACGAAACCAGAGCTCAAATTACATACATTTATGGTATAAAAATGTGTATCAAGTGTGTGTGTGTGTGTAATATAGATATATATAAATACATATGAATATATATATACATATATATTTAAATATATAGACAATATACATCTTTATATATATATATATATATTATATATATATATATATATATATATATATATATATATATTAGATAGATAGACAGATAGATAGATAGAAAAAGTGAGAGAGAGCAAGAGATGTAGACACATGAAGGTATTAATCATCGACCACTAGAACAAGTGGGCAAAGCGGATGCCAAATGACGGGCAAAAAAAAAAAAAAAAAAAAAAAAAAAACCAGACGTCAGGAGTCACGGAGAGGAGGCAGTTATAAAAAGAGAGGCGCCATGACCCGAAGAAAAAAAAAACAAGAAATTAACTGAAAAGATAAACCAGTGTTAAGAATTGCTAGGACATAGGAAAAAGTCCTGATGCGGGCACCTTTTATCACGATAAGAAATAGGAAATGTGATAACAGCGCAAGCACGAGCGGAGGAGCCCCATAGCGGAAATAACAGGAGGCTCAGTGACAGACATCGGCGGACTAGACTTCGGAGGAGCATCCAGCCCTGTGGTTTTGGCTTTCCTTGGTATGCCCGCTTGAAGTAATTTGGTGCCTTTTTGCCTTGTGATGAGACTTTGGACGAGGACAGGGCCAGGTACCTGTTGATGTTTAGACTGAGTAATAAGGGATTACTGTTAGATTTGTTTGTGACTGTATAATGAAATAACTAATAGATTTAATTTCCATGTTTAAGAAGTATATTAGCTTAACTTTGGAAGCAAGGAATTATATAAAGAAAAAATATAAGAACTGATTTTAAGAATGGAATGTTAGTTTAGTTAAGTAAGGATTATACCTTTAAGAAATCTCAGCTCGACGGAAGTTAGTTAAGCGGTGAGTCTATAATTTCCGCTGGAGAGTAAGAATATTTTTTATGAACAAGTATTTGTTTTCATCTAGTAATTACTTGATCATATTTAGTACCTGGTTGGGAATATTATCGTTAGTAAGATATTCTGACTATTTTATTGATACGAAATAATTACTCTTTAATAAAGATGATCTGAAGCTTGAGTGGGTAATTGTGAAGAGGCATTAAAGTAGTATTATGACAACTTGATTTAGGTATTACATGTTACTTTCACCAATTTTGTCAGATAATTGGCTTAACACATAAAAAATAATTACATTATAGGATTTCAGTAACTGCATATAAGAAGGAAATTGTTTTATTTATGACTTATTATTACATAGAGTATTAATATTGCCTGCTATAAATTTGTATTTAAAAGCAGTTTGCTTACAGTAAATTTATGATTTTATTTGCTTATCTGTTTTAATTGGATAGTTAAAAGAAATGTTGAATAATTAGGGTGGCTCATTTATTTTATTTGATTATAAAGAAATCACATACTTTGTGATTGGCATATTGATTTGTGTGATTGGTTTTGCATAGTGGTTATATGATCTTATTTGATTAAAAAGTGTTTTTTTTAAAAGATAGTTAACCTTCTACACTTATCTCCACTAAATACTTTAATTAAGTAAATCTGTGAGAGTAATATGACTAATATGGACTATGAAAATAATATCAGATGCTGAAATGATAATATATAAATACTGTTAAGAAAGTGAGAGTCGAGACGTGAAGACGAATCAAATGCATTTAATAACATCAATAGAGAAGCCACGCTCCATGACATTGGGATTAAATGCCCCAGCTTTGCCGTGTGAAGACAGCCAACTCACCAACGCAACCTGCCAAATCACTCATAAGTGACAGGCAAACTGGAAGATGCAAATAGAATCCGCAGAGGGCGCCACCCAAGGCGATCCGGTCGCAATAGCAATGTATGCCATCGGTCTCCTTAAATTGCAGAATCCCTTTAGCCATGAGAAAACTTAAGTTGAGCTAGTTGCGTATGCACAAGATCTTACAGGAGCGAGAAAACTAGAAAGCATAAAGAAATGGTGGGACAAGGCGGAAATTTATGGACCGATGCAAGGTTACTATCCTAATGTCCAACAAATTGGTGTGAAACTCAAAAACTGGAAACTCCAAAAGAGATATTCAAAGACACGGAAGTAAAGATAAAGGCGGGCGGAGGAAAACGCTTGGAACCAGTACTTGGCCCAGTTCGTGATAGAGAACATTTTATGAAAGCCAGGGTTGACGAGTAGGTTAGTGAGATACACAGGCTAGAGGAAGAGACTTCGATCTGAGATCGGCGAACAATCCTGGCGACTTTCGCGTTGATGTCAGCGCGAGAGATTTCTGGCCTTCTTCTACGTCAGGGTATTCAACCCATGACCCCGCAGCATCGGCCAGGAGCTGAGAGCTGTCACGTTAACATGAAAACGAAAAGAAAAGGGAGTTCGGGGAGAGGATCCAGGAGGCGGATCAAGGGTCCTTCACCTCCTCATATTCTCGGGAGGGATGGCGCCGACGACAACATATTACTTGATTTTGGCACAGCAGTTTGCAGGAAAGAAAACACCAGCCGCCGAGCAGTGTCATTGCGTGGTTGTGCAAGAGTGTAGAATAAGTGAAAATACCAAATGTACATGTATTGAAAGCGTGAATAAATGAATAATTAGATAAAGAAGGATGTCGGCCAAAGTCATTGACGAGGTTGAGGTCAATGAAATGTTTTCTGAAATGTCCATAATAAATTTCACAACGCATCTTATAACAGTTATGGAGGCCGAGATGATAATAATATTAATAAGATAAAAAGAGAGAGAGAAAGAGGTAGAGAGACACAGACAAAGAGAGATTGTGGGCAAGCGAGAGAGAAAGAAAGCAGAATAGAAATAGAAAATGATGAGACCAAAGCGCTTCCAGCAAATATCCTGTCAAGGCTTATTAAGGTATGTGTCCTCCTGGTGGGTCTATTCCTTAAATAATAGGTGATGTTTGAAGTTTTATTTTTTTGGTTTGTCTGTATATGGTGATATTTCGTGATAAAATTCATTGAAATAAGGCGATAAATAAGGCCGTGAAAAATATAAAATGAAAAATAAAAAAATAAGAAAACAATCTACTCTTGGACGCGTGCATTTATGGCTTTCCTGTTAACAATGTCTAGTGACTAAGATACTGAATTTTCTTTAATTTTTTCTTATCTGAAAAATATAAGGCAATACTAAAAATTAATCTCTTGCAAAAATATCAAAAGACATAAGCTTCCTAACAGTGAAAAACCGGTGAATTACTCGCTGATTTATAACATAAAAAATGCGTAAAAAGAAAAAAAAAGAAAACAAAAATAGTTCCGAGAGAATGGCGTTTGAGAACAAGCAACGCGTTCGTGTAACCTCACCTCGTTCCTGCAACAATTATCATTTGTTTAGGGACCATATTGCACCTCACTTTCGGTGTATTCTGCACTTGTAAAAGGGATCATTTTGTTTGCTCTTTTATAAATGAATGCACATTTTTATGATTCAAATTCTTTGTTTCACTACAACGAGAGTGTTTACATTTTTTTTTTAATAATATACATTGCATCTAAACCATGTTAGTAATGACACAATACAATTTTTTTTTTAATCTTGATAGCTTTCCTTCGATTGAGCATCCTTTCTCTTTCTTTTGATTTTCCTTCTTGTTCTTCTCGTTTTTCTTCAAGTTCTTTTTTTTAAGATGGATCATTCGTTATCTTATTACGTGTTCTGGCGTGAGGACTTGGATCTGAAATGGAAAATAATTTGCAGTTGTACTTATGCATATGTATGAAAATAGATAGATGAATAATAAAAAGACGGATTATTAGATGGGTAAAGCAATTTAACGAGACGAAAAAAAATCTGCCTCTCATCCAACTCAAATATAAATTTAATCGAATCTGTGATACAAGTTTAAAATAATGCGTTGACATCTCTTAGATAAATCATAATGTGTTGACTTTTTATTATGATTCATAATGAATCGATTTTTTCCACAAATCATAAATTATTATAAAGTATTGACTTCTTTCCTGTAAAACTTAAATCATTGAGTTCTTTTCTATAAACCATTATCTATTTACTCTTTTTATATAAATGATTATGTATTTTCTTTCTATAAATCATAATATATTTGACTTCTTTTGTGTAAATAATAATGTACTTTTTCAATAATTTATAATGTTTTGACTTCTTTAATATAAAGAAGAAAGCAATGTACTGAATTTAGGGGCGTCAATATGTGTGTGTGTGTGTGTGTGTGTGTGTGTGTGTGTGTGTGTGTGTGTGCATATATATATATATATATATATATAATATATATATTTATATATTATATATATATATATATATAGATAGATAGATAGATAGATAGATAGATAGATAGATAGATAGATATATTAGATATAGAATAGATATAGATAAGATAAATAGATAGATAGATAGATAGATAGATAGATAGAGGCAGACAGACAGACAGAGAAGGCGGGCATGCGAGAGAGAAAAGGAAAGAAAAGAATAGATATAGAAATGAAGATGAATGAGAGATCAAAGTGCCTCCAGCAAATATCGCTTCAAAGATTATTTAATTGCAACATCATAGACTCTCCTTCTGAATTTGAAACGAATAAGTGAAATGATTTTTTTTTAATGTACAGTAATATCATTTTTTTATTCTTACTTATCACACCCTTCGCTTCGAATGAAACAACAGAAACCTTAACAAGAAAAGAGGCCTGTGTGTGTGTGTGTGTGTGTGTGTGTGTGTGTCGTTGTGTGTGCTTCGCTGTGTTGTGGTGCTGTGTGTGTGTGTGCTGTGTGTGTGACGAGAGAGAGACGAGGACGCCAGTACATAATCACCGACTACTATACCTAACACTATATCATTATATAAACTATGTACTACAATACATACACTACTATCATGTGTGGGTGTGTTTTGTGCGTATGTGTGTTATATACCATATATCCATACAATCACTATATATGCAAATACATATAGCCTATATATACTATATAATATACTACTACTAATATATATTATCCTATATACCATTATATCCATATATNCTTCCTGCCTTGCCTTCCTGCCTTGCCTTCCCTGCCTTGCCTTCCCTGCCTTGCCTTCCTGCCTTGCCTTCCCTGCCTTGCCTTCCCTGCCTTGCCTTCCCTGCCTTGCCTTCCCTGCCTTGCCTTCCCTGCCTTGCCTTCCCTGCCTTGCCTTCCCTGCCTTGCCTTCCCGCCTTGCCTTCCCTGCCTTGCCTTCCCTGCTTGCCTTCCCTGCCTTGCCTCCCTGCCTTGCCTTGCTTGCCTGCCTTGCCTTGCCTTGCCTTGCCTTGCCTTGCTTGCTTGGCCTTGCCTGCCCTGCCTTGCCTTGCCTTGCCTTGCTTCCCTGCCTTGCCTTCCTGCCTTGCCTTCCCTGCCTTGCCTTCCCTGCCTTGCCTTCCCTGCCTTGCTTCCCTGCCTTGCCTTCCCTGCCTTGCCTTCCCTGCCTTGCCTTCCCTGCTTGCCTTCCCTGCCTTGCCTTCCCTGCCTTGCCTTCCCTGCCTTGCCTTCCTGCCTTGCCTTCCCTGCCTTGCCTTCCCTGCCTTGCCTTCCCTGCCTTGCCTCCTGCCTTGCCTTCCTGCCTTGCCTTGCCTGCCTTGCCTTGCTTGCCTTGCCTTGCTTGCCTTGCCTTGCCTTGCCCTTGCCTTGCCTTGCCTTGCCTTGCCTTGCTTGCCTTGCCTTGCCTTGCCTTGCCTGCCCTGCCTTGCCTTGCCCTTGCCTTGCCTTGCTTGCCTTGCCTTGCCTTGCCTTGCCTTGCCTTTTATATTTTCTTTTTTCTTTTCTTTTCTTTTCTTTCCTTTCCCTGCTCTCTCTTCTCTTCTTCCCTCAAATCTCTATTTCCTCTCGTATCTCTTTTTTCCTCTCCTCTCTCTCCTCTTTTTCTGTCTTTTCTCTCTTTTCCTCTCTTCTCTCTCCTCTTTTTCTCTCTTCTCTCTCCTCTTTTCCCTCTCTTCTCTCTCCTCTTTTCCCTCTCTTCTCTCTCCCCTTTTCCTTCTCTTCTCTCTCCTCTTTTCCCTCTCTTCTCTCTCTTCTTTTCTCTCTCTTCTCTCTCCTCTTTTCCCTCTCTTCTCTCTCCTCTTTTCCCTCTCTTCTCTCTCCCCTTTTCCCTCTTTTTCTCTCTCCTCTTTTCCCTCTCTTCTCTCTCCTCTTTTCCCTCTCTTCTCTCTCCTCTTTTCCCTCTCTTCTCTCTCCTCTTTCCCTCTCTTCTCTCTCCTCTTTTCCCTCTCTTCTCTCTCCTCTTTTCCCTCTCTTCTCTCCCCTTTTCCCTCTTTTCTCTCTCCTCTTTTCCCTCTCTTCTCTCTCCTCTTTCCCTCTCTTCTCTCTCCTCTTTTCCCTCTCTTCTCTCTCCTCTTTTCCTCTCTTTTCTCTCCTCTTTTCCTCTCTTCTTCTCCTCTCTTCTCTCTCCTCTTTTCCCTCTCTTCTCTCTCCTCTTTTCCCTCTCTTCTTCTCTCCTCTTTTCCTCTCTTCTCTCTCCTCTTTTCCCTCTCCTCTCTCTCCTCTTTTCCCTCTCTTCTCTCTCCTCTTTTCCCTCTCTTCTCTCTCCTCTTTTCCCTCTCTTCTCTCTCCTCTTTTCCCTCTCTTCTCTCTCCTCTTTTCCCTCTCTTCTCTCTCCTCTTTTCCTTCTCTTCTCCCTGTCCCCTGTCCCTGTCCCCTGTCCCCTGTCCCCTCTTCCCTCTTCTCTCTCTGCTTTCCTCTCTCCTCTCTCCCAACTGACCAAACCAATCCCGTTTGACCATAGCATTCTATCCATTCTCTTTGCCTTCTTCCATATCTCTCTGTTTTGAAATGTAAAATTAAGGAATTCTAAATCTTTCATCTGTTCAACATAACTGCAAATATGATGCTCCATCCAAATATCTTTATACTACTTATCTTGACATAACTATACAAGAAAAATACAAGAATTATTGTTGTGCATGTTTTTCA
>NW_020870511.1:241932-246932 GCF_003789085.1 Penaeus vannamei | reverse complement strand
ACTAATCTCTGTCCAAGGCTGAAATTGCTTTCCAGTATCAAACGCAGGTTCTAAGACGCTTATCAAAGGACTACATCCACATCGCCTCCAGCTCTTCTTCGGAATTACGTGAAGAATCCTTTTTTTTCTTTTTTTTTCTTTCTTTCATTGTAACTCGCTGACTGTCCTTTATTGTTGCGACTCTCCAATACGAATCCATCGCCTCCCTAGGATCCTTTCCTTTCTATTCCATGTTACTTTTCAGAAGGAGCTAATATCTCCATTGTTCAGGAATCCCAAAAACCCAAGGATTCCACGGGACTACAACTAAATTAAAGTTTGGTAAAAGAATGCTCACTACACATTTTTTCGTTCACAAGTTTCCAAAGATTAGCATTCTGAATCACATCGTAAATCTGTGGACGAGAGTATAGCAACAAGTCATGGTAAGTTGCAAGGGATGTGTGTGTCCTTTTGACTGTTTGTGTATGCGTGTGAGCGTGCGTCGTGTATTATGCAACGTGTATCACAGTGCAGTTACGTAACCATTTTGATTTATTTCCTAAAATTATTGAAATAATAAAACATTTGAGCAAATCTCTCCTCTCTCTCTCTCTCTCTCTCTCTCTCTCTCTCTCTCTCTCTCTCTCTCTCTCTCTCTCTCTCTCTCTCTCTCTCTCTCTCTCTCTCTCCTCCCTTTCTCTCTCTCTCTCCTCCCTCTCTCTCTTCTCCTCCTCTCTCTCTCTCTCTCACTCACTCCTCCCTCTCCTCTCCCTCTCACTCTCACTCTCTCTCTCTTCCCTCGCTTCTTTATCCCCCTCTCTCCTCCCTCTCTCTCTCTCTCTCCCTCCTCCCTCTCTCTCTCCTTCTCTTTCTCTCTCTCTTCCTCCCTCTCTCTCTCTCTCTCTCTCTCTCTCTCTCTTCTCTCTCTCCTCTCTCTCTCTCTCTCTCTCTCTCTCTCTCTCTCTCTCCTCCTCTCTCTCTCTCTCCTCCCTCTCTCTCTCTCTCCTTCTCTCTCTCTTCTTCCCTCTCTATCTCTCTCTCCTCCCTCTCTCTTCTCTCCTCCTCTTCCCTCCCTCTCTCTCTCTTCTCCCTCTCTCTCTCTCTCTCTCATTCACTCCTCCTCTCCCTCTCCCTCTCTCACTCTCTCTCTCTTCCATCGCTTCTTTATCCCCCTTTCTCTCCTCCTCTCTTCTCTCCTCCCTCTCTCTCTCCCTCTCTCCTCCTCCCCCCTCTCTCTCTCCTCCCTCTCTCTCTCTCTCTCCTCCCTCTCCTCTCTCTCCTCCCCTCTCTCTCTCTCTCCTCCCTCTCTCTCCTCTTCTCCTCCTCTCTCTCCTCCCTCTTCTCTCTCTCTCTCTCTCTCTCATCCCTCTCTCTCTCTCTCTCTCTCCCTCTCTCTCTCTCATCCTCTCCTTCTCCCTCTCCCTCTCCCTTCCTCTCCCTCTCCCACTCCTCTCTCTCCCTTCTCCCCGCTCCTCTCACTCTCCCTCTCCCCTCTCCCTCTCCCATTCCCTCTCCCTCTCTCTCTCCCTCTCTCACTCTCTCTCTCCTCATCCCTCTCCTTCTCCACCCCCTCCTTCTCCTTCTCCTTCTCTCCTCTCCCTCTCCCTCCCCTCTCCTCTCCNTATATATATATATATATATAGAGAGAGAGAGAGAAAGAGAAGAGAGAGAGAGAGAGGAAGATGAGAGAGAGAGGAGAGAGAGAGAAGGAGAGAAGAGAGAGGGGAGGAGAGAGGAGGGAGAGGGGTGGGAAGAAGAGTACATATAATATACATTATATATATTATATAATATATATATATATAATATATATATATGCATACATTTTGTATATATGTTAATGAAAGCTCAACAATGAGAACAGAGAACTCAATGTAGAAAAAATGAGAAATAAAAGAACAGATAACAAAAAGAAAGAAATAGACCAGGAATACCAGGATAAAAACCAAAATAGCAAATAGACCATGAGAAAGAGAACAAGGAGACCAAATAAAAAAAAACAATAAAACAGAAGAACCACAGAACAACAAAAAACAAGAACTAGTGAACAAAAAAAAAAAAAGAGAAAGAGAACTAATAAGAACAAAGAAAAAAAAAAGCACAATAAAGCACAGAAGAAGAAGAGAACGAGAGAAAAAGAACGAGGGAGAACGAGAGAAAAAAACACAAGAGAACAAGAGAAACCAATAAAAAGAAAAGAGCAAAAGACAAATAAAGCACCAGAAGAGAAGAGAACAACAGAACGAAGAAACTGATTTACAGAACGGAGAACAACACAGAACAGGAGAGAACACAACAGAACAGAGAACAACAGAACAACAGACAAGAGAAAGAGAACAGAGAAGCACGAGAGAAGAGAGAGGAGAGAAGAGAAGAAGAGAGAGAGAGAGAGAGAGAGAGAGAGAGAGAGAGAGAGAGAGAGAGAGAGAGAGAGAGAGAGAGAGAGAGAGAGAGAGAGAGAAGAGAGAGAGAGAGAGAGAGAGAGAGAGAGAGAGAGAGAGAGAGAGAGAGAGAGAGAGAGAGAAGAGAGAGAGAGAGAGAGAGAGGAGAGAGAGGAGAGAGAGAGAGAGGAGAGAGAGAGAGAGAGAGAGAGAGAGAGAGAGAGAGAGAGAGAGAGAGAGAGAGAGAGAGAGAGAGAGAGGAGAGAGAGAGAGAGAGAGAGAGACGAGAGAGGAGAGAGAGAGAGATGAGAGAGAGAGAGGGAGAGAGAGAGGAGAGCAGAGAGAGAGAGAGAGAGAGAGAGGAGAGAGAGAGAGAGAGAGAGAGAGGAGAGAGAGAGAGGAGAGAGAGAGAGAGGAGAGAGAGAGGAGAGAGAGAGAGAGAGAGGAGAGAGCAGAGAGAGAGAGAGATAGAGAGAGAGAGAGAGAGAGAGAGAGAGAGAGAGAGAGAGAGAGAGAGAGAGAGAGAGAGAGAGAGGAGAGAGAGAGAGAGAGAGAGAGAGAGAGAGAGAGAGAGAGAGAGACCGATAGAGAGAGAGAGAGAGAGAGAGAGAGAGAGACGGTCCCGACGCCGGAGCGGAGCGTGAATTTGGAGGCCACCGGATCCTCCGAGCATTCCGGAAGTCTCCACCTCACGTTTTCCTCGACGGCGCCTCGGTCGTCCGTCGCCCTCCTCCTCCTTCTCTTCTTCCTACTCATTCTCCTCCTCCTCCTCTTTCCTAGATTCCTCCTCCTTCTCCTTCTTCTTCCTCTTCCTAATAATTCCTCTCCTCCTCCTCCTCTTCCTATCAGTTCTCCTCCTTCTCCTCTTCCTACTCATTCTCCTCCTTCTTCTCTTCCTCTTCCTACTATTTCTCCTCCTCCTCCTCTTCTTCCTCCTCCTTCTCCTCCTCCTCCTAGTAATTCTCCTCCTACTCTTCCTGCTGATTCTCCTCCTCCTCCTCTTCCTACTAATTCTCCTCCTCCTCCTCTTCCTACTAATTCTCCTCCTCTCCTCTTCCCTCTCCTTCTCCTCCTCTTCCTCCTCCTCCTCCTCCTCTTCCTACAAATTCTCCTCCTTCTCTTCCTCCTCCTCTTCCTACTAATTCTCCTCCTTCTCCTCCTCTTCTTCTTCCTCCTCCTCCTACTAATCCTCCACCATCTACTACTACTGCTAATCCTCCTCCTCCTCTTACTAATAATTCTCCTCCTCCTCCTCTTCTTCTTCCTCCTCCTCCTCCTCCTCCTCCTTCCTCGCTGCTCCTCCCTGCCGCTCCCTGCCGACCGCACACGTGGTTCCCGGCCTCGGTTGCCGCTTCCCCCTTCCACGTGGCGAGTTGGCGGCGCTCGGATGGCGGTCGGTTCGTGAGAGAGGGAGAGAGAGGTGAGGAGAAGGAGAGAGGGTGAGGGTGAGGGAGAGAGGGAGAAGAGAGGAGAGAGGTAAGGGTGAGGGTGAGGGAGAGAGGGAGAGAGGGAGAGGGAGAGAGGGTGATGGTGAGGGAGAGAAGGAGAGGAGAAGGAGAGGGTGAAGAGGGAGAAGGAGAGAGAGTGAGGGAGAGAGGGTGAGTGAGGGAGGGAGAGGGAGAGGAGAGAGGGTGAGGGAGAGGGAGAGAGGGGAGAGGGAGAGAGGGAGAGGGAGAGAGGAGAGAGGGTGAGAGAGAGGGAGAAGGACAGAGGGAGGGAGGGAGATGGTGAGGGAGGGAGGGAGAGGGAGGGAGAGGGAGAAGAGAGAGGAGAGAGGGTGAGGGTGAGGGAGGAGGGAGAGGGGAGAGGGAGAGGGTGAGGTAGGGAGGAGAGGAGAGAGGGAGGGAGAGGAGAGAGGGAGAGAAAAAAGAGAGGGAGAGGGAGAGAGAGCGAGAATGAGAAAGAAAGAGAGGGAGGGAGAGGGATAGACACAGACAGATACAGAAATACAGTCATAGAGAGACAGATAGAGAAAGACAGAGACAGACGAAGAGAGACAGAGACAGAGACAGATAGGGACAGACAGAGACAGAGATAAAGAAAGACATAGACAGTAAGACAGTTATAAAGAGACAGACAGACAGAATGAGGGACAGAGACATAGATAGAGAGAGAGATAGAGACAGACAGAGACACGGAGAGATAAAGACAGACAAGAGGCAGAGACAGAGAGAGACAGAGACAATAAGACACTTATAAAGAGTCAGACATACAGAATGAGAGACATAGACAGAGACAGAGAGAGAAACACGAGACACAGAGAGACATAGACAAACAGGAGACAGATAGAGACAGAAACAGAGACAGTAATAGAGAGAAACAGACAGGGAGAGATAGACACAGAGACACACTTGAAGACAGACAGACAGGTGCTGTACCTGGCCAATAATTTTTCTTCTGTGTTCCTTATTCTTTCTTTCTTTAAGGTGCGATTTTTTTTTATTAATCATTATTATCTATTCAACTGTTTATCTATTTTATGAGGGAGGTTTAATCTTAGTTTGTTTGTTTGTTTTTTTTGTTTAGGAGTTTGGTTGGTTGTCTTTGTCTATCTATTTGTTATTCTATAGACCAAAGAATATGTTCTATAGATCTGGTATCAATTTATCTTAGGTATTCGATGTCGTCTATACACCT
>NW_020870511.1:189432-234432 GCF_003789085.1 Penaeus vannamei | reverse complement strand
GAGTGGCTGCGGCACGGCCGTCTGCGAGGCCGGCTGACGGCCGCTCCGCCACTTCCACGGCGAGCTCGGAGCGGAGCACAACCCCGCCAGCCGCTCCGCGCCGCCACCACGCCCTGGCTCCCCGCTGCCTCGCCGCCGCCGCCGCGTCTCGGGGCCGCGCTCCCTCCCCCGCCCTCAGGAGCCGCCGAGCTGCAGGCCGAGCTGGAGTGCCAGGAAGGGCGGCAGGACGGCGTGGGGCGGGAATGTCCTAAGACTATATTTAGCGGCCACGAGGCGGCGGCGGCGGCGGCTGACCTATCGAGTGCCGCCCGTTACGTGACGGTCCTTCCGCCCGCACCGCCAGCCTCTGCACTGCACCAGCTGCTGGCGGCGGCGGCGGTTCTGTGGTAGATGCGGTGTGGTGGTTGCCGTGGTTGTGGTGGCGCCGATCGGCACGGCCTCGCTCCCCGCCCACGCCCGCGCCCGCCACGTGCTGCCGACAAGGAGGACATCAGCCGCCGCGTGTGCCAGTCATCTGACTCTGCGAGCAGTGACCATCTGCGCCTCGAGCTGGATCCGCGGGGACCACCTGTCCGGCCGTCTGCAACCTCAGCCGCTCGCGCTCCTTCCGGCCGCCCGCCCGCCGCCGCCGCCGCCGACGCGTCCCCGCTGGCGGACGGGAGAAACCGCGGCGGCGGTGCGGGCGCGGCCGGCCATCAGCTGGGCGGGTGTCAGACGGCGAGGACGCGGGGGGGGGGATAAAGGGAGAGGCGGGGGCGGGGAGGGAAGGCAGCGGCACTCGGCAACAGCGAAGTCGGCGAGTGGAGGCCTATCTGCGCTCAGCAACCGCACTCCCCTTGGATTCCGCCGCCAGCGAGACGGGCGCCAATACCACCACCTCCAGCGGAACCTCATTCCTTTGCTTCCCTCGCTCTCCCTCTCTCCCTCTCCCTCTCTCCCTCTCCCTCTCCTCTCTCCCTCTCTCCCTCTCTCCTCTCTGCTTCGTGCCTTCCCCTCCCCTCCCCTCCCCCACCCTACCTGACATTGGTGCCGCCTACCCGCTCGCCAAACACACGGTCACACCCACTGCACCACTTTAGTTCTCTCTCTCTCTCTCTCTCTCTCTCTCTCTCTCTCTCTCTCTCTCTCTCTCTCTCTCTCTCTCTCTCTCTCTCTCTCTCCCCTCGCTAAAGGAGATGAGTACGGCCCTCAGTACAACTACTATAAAGACTCCAGCGCTCCTCCACCCACACTCATTCTATCACAGCTAGCTCTCTATGCCTTGCCGCCGCCGCTCCTCTCCTCCTCCTCCTCCTCCTCCTCCTCCTCCTCCTCCTCCTCCTCCTCCTCCTCCTCCTCCAGCAGGGCCGGTGCCGCGCCCAGAGCCTCAATATAGCACGCCACGTGGGCACCGCGACATAGATCCCGCGGACGCCTTCCTGGAGGTGAAAGTTGGTCAGCCAAGGTTTCACGCCGAGGTCGATGTGTGGCCGCGCTCGGGAGGACGCCCCCCCTCCCCCCTCCCCCCCTCGCACATTCACAGGCATATTCGCATGCATTCAAACATACACTCGCACTCACGCACGCGCACACACACACACACACACACACACACACACACACACACACACACACACACACACACACACACACACACACACACACACACGAATGCACAGAAGACATCGACAAAGTACACACACACACACACACCTGTCGTGAATAAGAGATGGTGGATAGCCAGCCACCTGTGCCGGACCCCCCTCCTCCCCCCCTCCCTTTTCTCCCCCCACCCCGCTTCCCCAACTCTTTGCCAGAACTGAACAATGGAACAAGTGAACAGTGTTATGCGGATTTGAAAGGCCTATCAGTGGTGGAACAAGCGAACAAGCAAAGAGCGACTTCGGTGCTTGCAAGCAGACGTCGGGGATATCGTGGTGCTTCTCCCTCTATGGCGAAGACGAGTATATGTGTTTGCTTGACGAATATTATATGTTATATGATAGAAACATCTGGAGGAATTCGTCAATCGCCTTTCAAAAGCAGCGGTGAGTCTTTTTACTTTTTTTACATATATTTTTTGTTATTTTACTCTGTGTGAGTATATGTGTGTGTGTGCTGTGTGTGTGTGTGTGTGAGTGCGTGCGTGCGTGAGTTTACGCGTGCGTGCGTGATTTCTGCGCGCGCTCACTCATCTAGGCGCTTGCGTTTTGCCTTTGCCTGTGAATTTGACTGAATGCATTTGTGCTTGCATGCGAGTGTTCCTCCCATGCTTAAACACCGAGCCACAAAGCGCCGGTCTAGTAAAATAAGAGAGAGAGAGAGAGAGAGAGAGAGAGAGAGAGAGAGAGAGAGAGAGAGAGAGAGAGAGAGAGAGAGAGAGAGAAGAGAAGAGAGAGAGAGAGAGAGAGAGAGGAGAGATAGAGAGAGCGAGAGATAGAGAGAGAGAGAAAAAAAGAAAATAATTCGTTGTCTCCGCACACCCATATTGAACGGTAATATCATTCTAGTCTCTGTATAATATTCACTTCATCACATTCCTGTTTTACACGTCACTTCTGCCAAATAATAAGTCCAGACGAGAGAGGCGAGAGAGAACGTCAATTTTGCTTCCTAAAATTCATATCTTTATTCTCTTGCTTCTTCGTTATTTAGCTTTATCTTTCTCTCGTTAATATATACAAATGTTGTCCCTTATTCGAGTTCCTTAATATTGTAAAAACCAAGAGATTCACGTTGCAAAAAGAAGAGGCAAATATTTATAAGCAAAACGTGTTCGGTGTTCGTAGCAGGGTCATTATGGTAATCCAGGCTAAGTCAGGTCAGGTCAGGTCGCCGTCAGCTTCAGGATATGAGTAATGACCCGAAAAATAGGCACAGCTCGGAACGGTGGGAACAGCTGCTGGTCTCGATCAGGTCTTCCTCAGTGTGTGTGCCGGAGTTGCAACGGAAAATGGAGGCGCTGGGCAAAACCGCAGTATAAAGGTGTGGTTGAGAGAGAGAGGAGAGAGAGAGAGAGAGAGAGAGAGAGAGAGAGAGAAGAGAGAGAGAGAGAGAGAGAGAGAGAGAGAGAGAGAGAGAGAGAATGACAAGGGAATTTCGTGTGACAGGCTCCGTTCCGAGGGACCCAACCTCGGCGTCTGAGAGTCTTCCTGCCCACTGCGCGCAGCCCCTCCCCTCCCCTCCCCCCTCCTCCCCCCCTTCGCCAGCCCACCTCCCCCCAGCCCCACCCCAGGCTTGCGCAGGCTCCAGTCCTCCAGACCAGCCCTGAGTTCTGCGGCTGGGCCCTGGGTGCTTGGCTGGCCGGACCCCGACTGCATCCCGGCCGATCCCTGATGGCGCCTTTCTTCGATCAGCAAGGCCCTGTTATGTCAGCTGGCACGGCCTAGCTTGCCCTCGTCTCTGACCCTGATCCGGGCTCTTGGAGTTATGACTGCGATTACTGTTTGTCTTCATTTCTTGCTTTTTTTTTTTCCTTCTTCTTCTTCTTCCCGTCCCTGACTCTTACATCCAGACATGGAAGAATGGGGTCACCTCGCCAACACGATTCTCTATGTTAATGACCCCCACTTAAGTGTATGGCGATCGGAGCAACTTCTTCTCACCCGGAGTCACCTCACGCAAATTAGTCCCTCCCCCCACCCCCCCCCCACCCCCGTCCAAAATACCCCCTCGAGCCAAGAGGAAACACCGAGAGCCGCACAAACATGTGTGTGCACCCTTGACCTCCTTCGCCCAGCTCGTCCAATCCTATAAGTTCAAGGAATTCAAACACATGCCTGTCTGTCTCCACTTGGTCTTCCACCACTTAAGTTTCCACTTGATTTTCTACCGCTTTATGTTGCATCACTTTCTTTCCACCACTTGGTCTTCCACCTCTTTATCATTCACTCCTTTTCCCCTCACTTTATCTTCCACCACTTTCTCTTCCACTCTTTTATCATCCACCACTTTTCCCCCACTTTACCTTCCACTACTTTCTCTTCCACCCCTTTATCATCCACCTTTTCATCTTCCACCGAACCCCTTAGAACCCCCCCACGACCCCCTTAGAACCCCCCCCACGACCCCCATAGAACCCCCCACGACCCCAGCCTGTGAGCCAAAGAGACCCCCCAAGATTCTCAGTCCCAGAGCCCAGGGAAGGGTTATAGAACTTTGATATTTCATGGGCGTCTTGCTCCTCCAGCCCACGGGGACGCGAACCACCGGCTCCTTAACCTTTATCCGAAGACCATCCGTTGGGGGTGAACGTGGCTTCAAGTGGATGTCCTTATGTCCTCAGAGCCAGTAAGAAATTCGGGCTTCGGTCCATGTGGATGTCAGGGCTTACGGGGACGTCCTCCTCGTGCATGGGAGGTTGGGTCTTTTTGAGGATTTTAGCTTCTTTTTTCCCCCATTTGCCGGGTGATCGCTTGCCATAAAGGTGTTTATTGCACGAGCCTTCGATGAGCATCTGACGAGAAAATAGAGGAGTTTATTGAAGAGAAATACGTTTTTTTTTTTCATTAGTCTGGGTGATTCAGCAAGATGAGAGAGAGAGAGAGAATATAATATATATATATATATATTATATATATATATATATATATATATATATATATATATATTATTGTATGTATTTACATAAGTTATATACATATTTATATAGTTTATATATAATATATGTATATTTACATAAGTATATATACATTTATATAGTATATATATATATATATATATATATATATATATATATATATATATATATATAGAGAGAGAGAGAGAGAGAGAGAGAGAAGAGAGAGAGAGAGAGAGAGAGAGAGAAAGGTATCGTGCCCGGTTGGCAACTGTGTTTGGGAGGAAAAGGCCACCGCCTCCAAGAGGTTCCCTTAATTATTATCCAACTTCTCCCAGTCTGTCTGTCTGTCTGCACCGCAACCCCTCCGCTCCCTCGCTCCCTCGCCCCCCCCCCCCGGCTCCTTCTCCTTTTCAACTTTCTCCTCTCCTCTCCTCTTCTCCTCTCTCCTCCCTTCTCCCTTCCCTATCTATCTATTTATATCTCCCTCTATCCCCCAATATATTTATTCACACACACACACACACACACACACACACACACACACACACACACACACACAACACACACACACACACACACACATATATATACATATATATATATATATATATATATATATCCACCTATCTTATCTATCTATCTAACTCTCAACTCATCTATCTGTCTTGATCTTTCTATCTATCTCTGGCTATCTACTTATCTATCTCCTTATCTATCTGTCTACCCACCCACCCAGAGAGAGAGAGAGAGAGAGAGAGGAGAGAGAGAGAGAGAGAGAGAGAGAGACGAGAGAGAGAGAGAGAGAGAGAGAGAGACGAGAGAGGAGAGAGACAGAAACAGAGACAGAACCAGAGAGCGTCATATTTGCAAATAATGGAGTAAAAAGACACCCCAGTCTTCCTAATGAGCGAAGTAAGTCGAGGCCGACGGTGATTTCTGCTGAGGAAGGCGCGTTGGCTCAGCCGCGTCCCTCTGGAGTCAGATTTTGGGCATTCACTGTGACGCTTGGCCCTTCTCCCGATTTGGCTGTTTTGTCTGCGTCTGTTTCTGTCTCTGATTGTGTGTTGCTGTCTGTTTCTGTTGTTTGTCTCTGTATCTTGTTTCTGTCCCTGTGTGTCTTTCTTTCTTTCTTTCATTCTTTTCTTTCCTCTCTTCTCTCTCTCTCTCTCTCTCTCTCTCTCTCTTCTCTTCTCTCTCTCTCTCTCTCTCTCTCTCTCTCTCTCTCTCTCTCTCTCTCTCTCTCTCTCGTCCTTATCTTCCTTCCTTTCACACGCAGTCAAACTCACTCAAAACTCGCAAACTCACACACACATTTACAATCTTAAAAGAGGTATAAAATAATTATCAAATAATAATTAAAAATCAAAAGATCGCTTCACCTGTTTTCTCAATACCCAGAGCATTCCTTTATGCCCTCCTCCCTCCCCTCCCCCTCCCCTCCTCCCTCCCCCCCCCCCCGCTTAACGCTCATCGCATTATACAATACCAGTGACATCAGGGGCGTGACTGAGACGCGGGCGGCCCCCTTGGACACCCCATCGTCTCGGCGGTCTCACGCCCTACGCATCCCTGGTTTAGAACGCTTGTGTCCTAAGTTTGACGCCCACACCAACCCTCTCCCCTCTCCCCTCTCCTTCTCCCCTCTCCCTCCCCTCTCCCCTCCCCTCCCCTCGCCCCCCCCCCCCAAGCCCCTTCACTATCCCCTCCTTTCGTCCGATTCTCAAAGTAATAAAAGAGTTGTTTTTAAGTAAATTTGAATCGTACGAATGTGGTGGGAAATTCCTATTATCTTTTGGGTTTGTTTGTGGTTCGAGTTTTGTCGTTTTGAATTTTTTTTTACGGTTTTCCGGTGTATATGGTTTGTGAATGATAAGGTGGAATTTCCAATTGTTGGGTGTAGGGGTAAATTGCTGATATATAAAGAGAGAGAGAGAGAGAGAGAGAGAGAGAGAGAGAGAGAGAGAGAGAGAGAGAGAGAGAGAGAGAGAGAGAGAGAGAGAAAGAATCATCCATGTGATCGAGGAATGTTATATAAATAATCATTAGTATTTCATGGAGCATTTTAGAGATATACATTTTTGATCAACCTTTTTCTCTGAGATAAATGACAACGTGGAAAGCATATTCCTATATTTTGCATCCCTGAAGTTTTTCCAAAGATTTTTTTCTCTCCCTGTATCCCTGACGTGTAGGTTTTTTTTAATGACGTAATGCTATAATTCGTCTTAAAGTCAGAACACGCTCCTTGAACTTCTTCTTGAGTAGCCTGAGTTCCATTCGCTAAGTGGACGATGTTGTCAAAGCTCCGTATTGTGTCCTAATACACCGTTTTAACCTGTCGTTTATTTTCAGATGTTCTAGAGATGTTCTAGAGATGTTCTAGAGGACATGCTCATCACGTGAAACCTGCCGGATGTTACGTCATCGCAGACATTGGCGGTGATGAACCCATGCTAAGACTGGCTAAAGCTTTAGATCGTCATAAATTCGAGGTCTCTCAATTGGTGCATGCCCCCGCGATGACGTCACGGGCGGGCTCCTGATTGGCTGTCGTAGCTGGTGACGTGTACCGCGTACGGAGCGCTGGTTGGTGGAGAGCCAGTTGCCAGAATCAGCTAGAACGGAGAAGTGCTCACATGGCGGCCCCGGGAATGGAAGCCCCACTCGGCTCCAGTCTGAGGGCTTCCCATCAGCTGTTCGCAAGGGTGGAGCAGCGACGGCGGGGCCACCAGCTATCGTCGTACTCTGCGAGCTGTGTTTAAGGTGGTGACTCCATGAGACTTATTCCTGATCAACCAAGAGCCCAGTATGTCTCTGGGTGTAGACAGTGCTGTTTGCAGGACGAAATGGGCCTTATGGAGTGAGGCCATAAGGATCAGTGAAAGTTGAACCGGCGACACCTTGACATCATCAGCTGCTGCCGGCCGGCTTGTCTCTCAAGGTGAGTAGAACATTCTAGATTACATTTGCCCATACACTTTTTTCTCTCTTTCTCTCTTCTTCCATGACCGCAATGACGCTATTCCGTCTCGACTTTCTCTTTTCCGGCAAAAGAGGGGAAAATATGACTTGTGTAGACTCTGATCTCAGTCGGTCTCTGGCTCTCCATATGTGGACCCAACTCGACATTTCTCGGTTTCCCGGAAGTGTGTGTGTGCCTTTTTCGAGTGCTATCTGTGACTTATCCTCGGACGCCAAATTTTTACGTTTCCTCTCCACTCGAAGATGTCATTTTTCCCAAAAATATGGTGTTTTTTATGATCAAGTTCTTTTTTGTGAAGACTGATGGAAACTCGCGAAAAGAAAGAGTCTCTTGTGTGCTGAAGAGTCGAAAGCCACCACAAAAGGAAAAGTTTAAAAGGCAGAAGCCGAGTGCGCGATCCAGGGCCAATCGGAATGAGTAAAAAGCTTTGTGGAAAGAAAAAAAAAAAATCTCTTTAACCTCACATATATCCGATCTTCAGTTTTTGTCTTTAACAAATTCTCTCAAAAGTTTTAAAAAGTGATCAGAGTTTTGCAAAAGTCGAAGTAACCCGTCGACAGGAGCGAAGGGGGCCACAGAGAGAGAGAGGGCCCTGACTAGAGGTTTCCAGACAGAGCCCTAACCAAAGGCTCTAGCAGGGCCCTTATTAGAGGCTTCCAGACACCGAGTCCCATCTAAAAGCTTCAAATAGGACCCGAAGGAGAGGCTGCGATAGGTTTCTGTGCCTTGGGAAAGTCGACGGTTCTCGCCACAGGTGGAGCGACCCCGCCACCATTTTTTTTCTCTCATACAAGTCGCCCAAAAATGCCACGCCTAAATTCGGAGTCCGGCCAGTCCCCCTCTTTTGTTCTGGCCGAGCGGGGCTGCCTCGCGAGGGTCCAGACTTCGCGAAGGGCTTGTGCTTACCGGGGCCGCAGTGCGCAAGGACGGCCTGGGTATCCCTTAGAGTTTAAGTGTAGGAAAGAAATTCGTAGGCTCGGATTTGCATAATTATTCATGGAATTTGGAATAATTGTTGGAATTTGACTCCCGTGCGTTGGATCCGGCTCGGTCTCTTGTTTAGGCGCTGGGAGTTTGGCGATTTCTAGAGCTGCTTTCATCCTCGGTGAAAAAGTGGGTCAGTTTGTCGCAGCGTAGAAACTGGCGTGCAAATCCCCAAGATTTTATGCCTGAGATGACTGACTGACTGTCTCTCTCTCCTCTCTCTCTCTCTCTCTCTCTCTCTCTCTCTCTCTCTCTCTCTCTCTCTCTCTCTCTCTCTCTCTCTCTCTCTCTCTCTCATTTCTTTCTTTTCTTTTCTTTCTTCGTTTCTTCCTGATTCTCACTTTCTGTCTATCTTCCATCCTTTCCTCCTCCTTACTCTACCTCTTTCTCCCTTACTTTACCTCTTCCTTTCCCCTTATTCTCTCCGAATCAATCGCTACTGATTCCTTTCACTCCTCAATCATCACTCCTTCTCTGTCAACTGGATACCAAACCCCCCTCACCCCCCCCCACCCTTCTCCTTCTCCCTCGTCCCTCCTCCCCCCCTCCACACAGACCATTCACCCTCCCTAGACCCCCTTCCCTCCCCTCTTCCCCCTCATAGCCCCTCGTCTACTCCCCCTCCCCCTCCCCTCACCCCCAGCCCCTCGTCTACTCCCCCCTTCCCCTCATCCCCCAGCCCTCGTCTACTCCCCCCTCCCCTCACCCCCAGCCCCTCGTCTACTCCCCCCTCCCGCCCTTCGTCTACTCCCCCCCCCCTCCCCACTCCGTCTCGAAGTCTGTCGAAGGCTGAGCCCAAGAGTATTTCTAAACCGGCGTGCGAAAGAGGTCGTGTGCGTCGAGGAGGCGATAGCAAAACATAGACACTGGGGCGACTCGCGACACGTTGGCTAGGCGACGCTATGTTTGGAGAACAAATAGAGAATGAGAGGGAGAGAGAGAGGGAGGGAGGGAAAGGGAAAGGGAGAGAGAGAGGAAGGGAGAGAAAGAGGAAGGGGGGAGAGAGAGAGAGAGGGAGTAGGAAAGGGAGTGGGAAAAAGGGGAGAGGCGTGTGTCTGTCGCCTCCTGTCTGCGAGATCCTTCCCCGTCTCGGTCGCGGGCCTGAAGATGAATTAGACCGGAAGTGACCGGTCGAACTGACGGCGGCGAGGTGTTCAGGTGACAACAGATGGGCTCGGTCTCTCTCTCTCTCTCTCTCTCTCTCTCTCTCTCTCTCTCTCTCTCTCTCTCTCTCTCTCTCTCTCTCTCTCTCTATCATCTATCTATCTATTTACCTATTTATTTTTCTTTCTTGTTTTTTTCTTTTTCTTTCTCCATGTCGTACTTTAGTCCGCTCTCCACATTTTCACACACACACACACACACACACACACACACACACACACACACACACACACACACACACACACACACTCACTCACTCACTCACTCACTCACTCACTCATAGCTATCAGTCTATCAGTGTATCTTGGGCCTCTTCTGATAAAGAGAATAACTCTACGGGATAAAACACTACAAAGTTGATGCGAGAGAGAGAGAGAGAAGAGAGAGAGAGAGAGAGAGAGAGAGAGAGAGAGAGAGAGAGAGAGAGAAGAGAGAGAGAGAGAGAGAGAGAGAGAGAGTGTGTCAGACTGTCATTTAAGTGATCAGACACTTCGGTCAAGCAGCGTTACACAAACCCTGATTGGGCTTTTTATTTCCCGTCGTCTCCGCCTGGGAAAAACAAACGCCCAGTCTACCCAGTCCTCCATTTCGATCACATTCTCGTAAATCTTTCGACCACCTCATCTTGCGTGTTCCGGTACACCGTCCCCCCTCCCTCCCTCTCTCTTTTCTCCCCCATCCCCTCCCCTTCCGACCTTCCTCCCTCCCTCTCTCTTTTTCTCCCCCACCCCCTCCTCTCGCCCCTCCCTCGCCCCTCCTCCCTTCCTCTCTCTTTTTCCCCCATCCCCTCCTTTAGCCCTCCCCCCTGCCCTTCTCGTGGTGGTAGAGCTGTTGCTAAGCGCCCCCTTGCCAGCCCCCTTAAACACCTGCCGAGGCCAACTCCCTCACTGCGACAGCAAGTTGTTTGGGTCACATTTGCTTATTAAATTCAACGCGTGTGTATTGGCTCGGTTTCCTCTCACTTCCTTGTCCATAATGAGATCTCGCTGGAGTAGAGGATAATGCTTTTATCATTCATGGATTCACTTCTGTTGTTCTTAGGGTTTGCTTCTGGTGTCTCCCGTTTCTTCTGCACGATTGGTATCCGTTGCAAAAAAAAATCGTGGTAAGTGTGGTATTGCGCTCAGTGGGTGAGTGGCAGTCGAGTAGCTCTTACGTTAATTAGGTACTCTTACCGCTAACTAGATTCTTATATAAAGGGGGAAAATGGGTCCCTTTGAGGCCGTCGGGGCGAGCTCGTCTGATTGATTCACCTGTTCAAGCTGAATACCTGAGTACGGTGGAGCGCTGCCGTCGGGGATGAATGGAAGGAAGGCCGCTAACGACGAGAAGAGGGGTAGAAGAGAGAGGAACGAGGAGAAGGAGGAGGACGAGGAGGAGAAGAAGGAAGAGGAGGAGGAGGAGAGGAGGAGAAGGAGGAAAGGGGGGGGGAGGAGCGCCGCCGAAGACCACGTCGGCGGTCGAATTGTGGTTCGCCGGGATGGCATGAGCGTGGGAATGCTTGGTGTGGCCAGCTCGCGGAAGTAGACCCGCCTCCTTCAGACGTTCGAGCCGCTGGTTACAAGGCCCGGCCAGGGGAAGGGGGGGGGGGTAGGATAGAGGGGAGGCTTCTCGACCTCCGTTGGGGACACAGTCACGCTAGGCTCGGCGGCTCACACCTCCTCCACCACCTCCATCTCCACCAGCACCTCTCCTTCTCCCTTCTTTCTTCTTCTTCTTCTTCTACTACTATTTCTTCTTCTTCTTCTTCATCTTCTTTTTCTCCTCCTCCTCCTCCTCATTCACACCGAACCACCTGTCTCTCCTCTCGCCGCTTCCTAAGGAACCCGCCTCCCGCCCGCCCTACGTGTCCCGTTGCACGTACGCGCCGTCTATCCAGTTTTATCATAATTATTACCAGCTGCTTTTCCCTTCGCGGAAGCAGACGGAGGAGGCCTCGTCTCCTCGTCTCGGGAATCGCCGTCGCTCGCCCTCCCGCCCCTGCTCCTCGCCCCCCCCCCCCCCCCCCCCGGATGGAGCCCGCCGCCCGCGCCAGGAGCTCCTCCGGCCCTTCCCGGCTCCGCCTGCTCCTTTTCCTCACATTCTTCCTCGTGCTTCCTGCCCGTGCGCTTTCCCACTTCCTCCCCCCCCCCCCCCCCGTTCCCCGTGAGTGTCGTCGTGGTGTGGGAACTCTTACCGGAAGCGAGATTATGTAAATGCCTTGACAGACTGGACGGCGACCCAGCCGCGCCTGACGACTGGCGCTCGCTCGCGCATATTCGCACGCACTCACGCGTGCACACGCGCGCGCGCGCGCACACACCTGCACTCACGCACATTTAAACACACACTCACTAGCACCGACTCGCTTTCTCACACACACACACACACACACACACACAACACACACACACACACACACACACACACACACACACACACACACACACACACACACACACACACACACACACACACACACACACACACACACACACACACACACACACACACACACAGAGTCGTACCATTATGTGCAGTTCTTCATTGTGCCGGTTTAATCAAGAGGATCTGTTAGTATTGCAAGACTTTGATCGACGGCGTCAGTTTCGGTTACTGAAATTGTAATGAAAAGTGTCACATTTATATCCACGTTTCTTGTCCGTTTCGTTCCCCAGTGAGACAGCTGGCTCGATTCGCACCTTTTGCTTGGAACTTCTTTAAAAAAAAAGGGGGAAAAGAAGAACTAAAAATGGGGAGAATTTACCCAACTGGCAACCTCCTCCCCCCCCCCTTAGTCGATGTTGCCTTCACCCCCCTCCCCTCCCCTCCCCCCCTACCCCCCTATCGCCATACGTTTGAACTATTTATTCCATTCTGTCTCGCTCGTGTGCAGTGACGTCTCGATCGGGGGATCACGGGCGCGCAGGAGAGAGCACACATCACAGCTGCCAGGCCCTTTTTTTTCCGTTGCATAGTATTAAGGGGGGGCACAACGCCCTTGTCGGGGTCTGTTGCATGTGACTGATGCAACGGGCAAGTGGCGCCGGTCCGTTTGGGCGTCTGGTGAAAGTGTGGCGTGTGTGTATGGGTTCGTTCCCTAAAGGTACACTTTTTTTTCTAAGTCCTTGACGTCGATGTGGTCTTTCAAAATCAAGAAAAAAAGAAAAAATGTATAAGGAAAGTTAGAAAGGAGAGTATACGAGTCATGGTGAGTCGAAATCGTCCCTTTTTTATCTTCAGAAATTCAAATCCAAGCTTTAGTTGGGTCAGTTTCTCCTTCGGGTTTTTCACCTTGGGACAGCACTAGAAAGTCATGCCGAAAGAAGTAAAAAAAGACACCTTTGGGAATTTCCTCGCATGATTAGTCTCTGCTTGAGGTTAAAGGTCCTCCCTATGTACCCTGCCTCCCCCCCCCTCTCTCCGCCCTCCCTCCCTCCCTCCCTCCCTCCTCCGGGCGAACCGCACCTCGCCCCCCCCCCCCTCCCGCTGTTTTCATCTACTCCCCCTTTTTCTCTTCCCTGTGGCTGGCGATACGAACCCAGCGAGGAGGAGCTAGCTTGTTGCTGTCGATACCACCATCCTCTGTGATTCTGGTCGATCAATGCTATCACTGGGTTGGAGGGCAGGTACCCTCCCTCCCTCCCTCTCCTCCTCCCTCCCTTCCTCCTTCCTCCTTCGCTCCCCTGCCCGCACATGGCTCGTGTACCCGAAGTCGACGCCGCGTGTCTTCCCTTCCTCCCTCGCCCCTCCATCTCGGGGCCGCCTCCACCGCCCGCCGCCGTCGATTCTGTTGCTAACCCGTATGTAGGGGGGGGGGAGGGGGGGGATTTGGCACCACAGGCGGAAAACACGGAACACCTCCCCTTTCCCCCTTACAAAGCCCCGTTTAAGAAAGCCTCCTTTCCCCTTCCCTGTCTCCTCAAGGAAGCCTCGTCTCTACCCCTCTTTAAAGAAACTCCCCCCTCTCTCCTCCCTCTCAAGGAAGTCTCCCTCTCTCCCCTCTCTCTCTCTCCCCTCTCCCACCCCTCTCCCCTCAAGGAAGCCTCCCACCTCTCTCCCTCAAGGAAGCTCCCACCCCTCTCTCTCCCCTCAAGGAACACCCTCTTCTCCCCTCAAGGAAGCCTCCCTCTCTCCCCCCCAAGGAAACCTCTCCCTTCCCCGCAGCTCGCCAGCAGACCCGATCGTGTCTATGACCTGAAGCCGTAAAGGTCTTGCCTCATTAGTAAGGTCTTAGGTTGTTGGCTTCAGCCTCTCACGTTACGTTAATATGGTAATATCTTGATCGATCCCCACTAGCTTTTCAAAGGAGATTATGGTATGGCTAAGCCTGTGTGTGTGTGTGTGTGTGTGTGTGTGTGTGTGTGTGTTGTGTGTGTGTGTGTGTGTGTGTGTGTGTGTGTGTGTGTGTGTGTGTGTGTGTGTGTGTGTGTGTGTGTTTCTGCCTGCCTGTCTGTTTGTGAGCGTGTCTGCGACCGTGTTTATTTATGTCTGTGTCTGTTTTCTTGCTTTCATATTTTCCTCCTAAATACCCAAGTACTTTCCATTACCAACATCGGTAATAAAATAGGATATAGTTGCATGAAGCAGCATATTGCACCTTTGTTGCACGAGGTTGAGGAAATGGCATTAGTTCAGAGTTTTAGTTTTATCAACAATCGATAAAGTTGATGTCCTTGCCAGAGCTTTAATCACGTGGGTTCGATGGCTTGATCGATTCGAACAACGAGAAAGTATGCAAATGAGAAAGGGAAATGAAGGGCTTAGTGTAAATGTGCTCATCTTTCGGAAAGCACCGGATATTTAGAAGAAATGAACGCAGAAATGAAATCATAAAATTGGATGCAAAGGCAGCAAAAAATGCAAAGGAGCAGACAACTACAAAGACGTGTTTGTGTGTAAAGATTAAAAAAAAAAAAAAACAGAGCATGTTCCACAAACATTAGCAACGGCTCTATCTGCCGTAGAACCAACTCCGCAAGTGACATTAAGGGCTGTTGTAGCAGCGGCACTAGTAACAGCAGCAGCAGCAGCCGCAGCAGCAGCAGCCGTGGCCGTCTGGTGGTGGCCGTACCCAGTCGGGGAGGACCCAAGCCAGACGGTCGTATTGATCTCGGCTCCTCACGCGTTCACCTTACATTGGCTGCTGGACCTAGCCTGGATCTCCAGGATTTCTCGAATTTTTCCCTCTCCTTGGCCCCTCCTCCTCTCTCTTCTCTCCTCCTCCTCTCCTCTTCCTCTTCTCCCCCTCTTGCTGCTGCTCTGTTTCCTCTCCAGGGCCACCCCCTCCCCTCCCCTCTACTCACAAGGCATCCAGAAATGTATCAGTTCCGCGCCGGTGGCCTTCCGTCTGTCTCCCCGGGCCACCGTGAAGAAGGTTGGCCTACGAAGGGAGCCGCGACTCCTCCCAGATTTCGCGATCCTGTGCCTTGTGTCTGGCGCCGCTTTGTTCTCTCGTCTCTCTCTCGTTTCGGAGTACGGTTTGCTTCCTGATTCATTCATCTCCTCATGGGGGGGAGGGGAGGGGGGTTAATACGAGATCCGTCAGTCAAACTTGCGGCATTGCAAAGGGCGTGTTCAGGTGCGGCGGGGATTGAAGGATACGTCTCTAGCAGACGATTCTCTTTTGTCGTCGTTCCTTTTTTTTCCTTCTCATACTGCCGATTAACGTTTCTATGCGGCGGTCACCTTTAAGAAATAGACTGACAAGTGCGAGTTATATCGGAGACTAGCGTACGCACAAGCTCGTCTGCACAGGGAAGCCAAGCAAAAATTCTGACGTACGATTTCCCCGACACGGAGACCAGACACACATAGCCAAGATTCGCCCAAAGACCCCCGAGTGCAAGAGACAGAGACGTGAGTGTGTGACAAAGGAAGGAAATGAAAGAAAATACCGGTGGACCGTCAGAGGAAAAGGGAAATTGGACTTGCAAATACCAGTTCACAGATGAACAGGACACGTGAATGACAGCGTCGCAGATGAGCAGCCGAACGTGACTGTGACAGTATGCGCTTGAAGATGTATGCCAAGAGGGAAACCAGGAGACAGTTCTTCCTTGACGAACGCAGGGAGTAAAGGGAGTGTGAGAAACGTACCGCCCGCCTTCTGTGCTTTAAAGAAACGACCCTCCAAGTGCCTTCGAAGACCGCGGGAAAGGCAGCGACGTCTTAGCACATTCGCTCGTGAAGCCCCCACAGCCGAGCCGCCGGAGCGAGGGAGAAGCCTCGGTACCCGCTCGTGGATCCGGCTTCGGGTCTCGTCGTGGTTTGCGGCTGCATCAGTATTCGCCACCCAAGGCCACGCTTCCCCCGGCGGTCGGGTTGTTTATATAAGATGAGGTTTTGAGCGGATTCTTGCTTTACACCTCGGAGGAAACGCGACACGCCTCCGAAGCTTCGAGTTCACCCGCCGCCAATACCTAATACCCTTGGCAGCGCTCCCTCGACGCCGTGCGTTTCGCCACAGCATGCGATAGGCGAGCCCCACGTAGGCAGCGATAACGGCCAGTGACCTCGCTGTATCTACAGAATGCTTTCCCTTAGGCCTAACCGGGGAGGCCGAGCGGGCGGCGTCCTCCTTCACCTGTTTATTGACGTCATTGGATTTGCTCTAATAATGTCGGCCAGACGCGGATTCCAGCTGTTGCTGCCGCCGACCCATTTCCGAGGGCGATGACCTCGTCTTCCCCTCGAAGGTAAAAAGACCCGAAATTATCCCTTCATAAGCAAGTACACACACGTCGATCAGATTAAGGTCAGCCAATGCGGCCGCTTCTTCACGAGTGGAGACAGCGGTGCTAAATGTTCCGGGAGAAAGTAGGCTCTCACTCCATATCTGAGAATATGATTAAATCTTGTATTGCTTGTTGCGTCACCGGCCGCCGGGTCAAGTTTTAGAGCCGTTTTAACAGGTTCTCAGAACGGTTGGACAAGAGAGTAGAAGTCAGATAAAGGAAGAGAAGAAGAAAGAAAGCTTCTTGGGGAATTTTGTCTCCTCGTTGGGTGTCGAAGATTCCGATGCCGTGAGTCTTGTGTTTGCGAATCCGAGGTGTATTTGCAAAATGCCGGAGGTTTTTGGCGAGCGACACAGAGCGGGGCTTAAGCCAGGTCAGTTTGGGACGATATTGCAAGCACTCCATTGCAAGCGATCAAGACTTTTTCTCCCAAAAGCCAAATGAAAAGATCTTTCCTCATTATTCCCCCGTCGGGCTTTGAGCGACTGTGCTAAGACTTCCTGACAGGAATCCTTAAGAGCCTCTGGAAGAGTCGGAGAAAAAAGGGACCGGGAAATTCCTTCGACTTGGCGCCCTCGGTCATGGTTCTCTCGAGTCGGGAGGAACAAACAAGAACACAACCGACACAAGAACACGCCAGCGACGCCGCCCAATAAAACCACGAGGGCGATGACCCCCGTTATCAAAGGGGAGCGACCCAGACGTTTGCCCTTTCGCCGATCCACAACTCGGGGCTCCGGGACCAGGAAAATGGGATCCCCAGCAAGATTCGGAAACCTTGGGAGGGGAGCTTCTCGGACTCCCGGAAGCCTCTGTGGAACCTCCTTCGCTCGGGAACTTGTCGGGAACCCCCTCTCCCAGCGCCGTCGGTCCGTGAGAACGGAACCCCCTCTCCCAGCGCCGTCGGTCTGTGAGGAACGTGTCGGGAACCTCTGTCAGTCCCCTCTCCGTCGGTCTGTGAGGAACTCCTGCGTCGTTTAGGATGACTGGAAGCGGCTCGTTTTGCCTCCGTGAGTTGTCTAACCGCGAGGTGAAAACCCAGACTCGAGGTGGAAAGTACAATTATCCGACTTCTGGAATTTCTGTTTACTCGAGCACGACTTCAAGTGGTTACTTTTTTGGAAGGAAAAGGGAATTACAAGTTCATTTACTGAAATAAAAGGGATTGTGCTTTCGTAAGGCTCTTTGTACAAGAGTATACTCAGACGCGCGTTCTTCCATCTCGTATCTAAAGGATATAAATTGGATGATTTGAAATTTCGGTTCTAATGCTCTTTACGTCGTGGCGAACGACTACTTCAAGTGCGACAGAGAAGACTCCATAAATTGTGCAAAATATTCCCCTGTGAAAGAACCAAAGCACAGAACACAAGTAGGTGTAGAAAGTTGATATACCGTCAGTCTCATTTTACTGGCCATGATATGGAATTCCCGTCTCGAGTGAAAGTCCCAGCTTGATTAGGCACAAATCACACGGCCACGACCACGCGAGCTTCCCACTCTCTCCGAAATGGCCCCACGCAGCAGGGGAGGCGACCCACTCCCCCCGAAATGCACTGGCAACAGCCCCCGATGTCGCTGGCTTTGCGAATGCACGCCGACCGCCATTTTGTTTTCTGCATCCCATCGGCTCGCGAGGATTCACACACGTAAGAGTTGTGCGCTCGACGTCGGCCGCTCGAGGGACCAAGCTTGCGCAAGTCGAGGCGAGTCCAGTGGCAAAATCGGCGTCAATAAATATGCAAATAAAGAGAAAAAAGACCTTTTAGCTTGTGAAATCAGCGGCTGGACGGACTCCCCCAGCCCACACGTCTCCCTCCACCCCCCTCCCTCTCTCTCGCCCCCGCCTAAGCCCCCTCCCGTCATGTTGCAACTCGGGCTCGGAGAGTGGAGCTGCGGGGTTGCAGGTCCTGCAAAAGGCCCTCCAGTTGGGGAAGTCCTACAGGAGGAGAAGGCGACGTCCTCAACCCACTTATTGTTTGGAGGAGTGACAAGAACTGTGGAAAAAAAAAAGAAGTTGGAGAAAAAAAAAGAGACAAGAAAGGAGTCACATCATGATATCGAATGGCTAAGCTCATTAAGATGTGAAGGATGTGAAGGGTTTGTCCCCAGGATTTCTGCACCATCGCCAACCACCCACGCCCTCTTAGAGATACGAAAAGCGTTGGTTAATAAAATGCTAAGTCTGCGGCGATTGGGAGGAGAAAAATCGTTTCTTTCCTAAATGTAGATGACGTGGCATTAAACACGCGGGGGAAGGAGGAGGGTGTGGGGATGGGGGATGGGGAGGGAGGGAGAGGAGGGGGAGATATGTATGGGTAGGTGTTTGACTCCGCTCTCCAGCTGTTGCTATCTGGGGATCTCTCTCTCTCTCTCTCTCTCTCTCTCTCTCTCTCTCTCTCTCTCTCTCTCTCTCTCTCTCTCTCTTCTCTCTCTTCTCTCTCTTCTTCACCCTTATCAGTGTGTCTGTCGTTGCTATTTATAAGTCATTTGCGTCGCTCTGGACTATCTCCGCGAGGTCAGTCACCTCGGATGTCTGTTGTGAAAGTTCGCTACATCGGGAAGGGCCGTCAGATCAGGTAAACAGATAGTGCTTGATAATATACGACGCGTTTGGGTAGGTAGAGGGGCAGGGGAGTAAGGTCAAGCAGGAGAATCACAAGTCATGACCCCTTTTTGGGCATAGTTTTGTTTTATTTCTTTGCCGCTGCTGCTGCTCTCTCTCTCTCTCTCTCTCTCTCTCTCTCTCTCTCTCTCTCTCTCTCTCTCTCTCTCTCTCTCTCTCTCTCTCTCTCTCTCTCTCTCTCTCTCCTATTTAGCCTCCTGCTTCCTCTTTGCACCCAAAAAGTACTCTTGGGAATGCCGCTTGTCGAGGAGGGAGACAGTGCCAGACCGGTGACAAGTGGTGTACTAATGGCTCTCCCCCAGGTCACTGACTTCTTCTACCCCTCCCTTTACCCTCCTCCCTTCCCTCCCGGCCCGTTCCCCACGTCCCTCTCCCTCGCCCCCTCCCCTGCGATTCGCCCTCTGCCTCCCTCTCCATACCTTCCCTCCAGTGTCCCTCCCTCCTCCCACACGCCCCCCTCTCTTCCACTCTCCGGTCGCCATTTCATCCCTCCTCTGGCTGGCTGCCACCGTCTACGCCTACCCGGCCCAACACTTCCTTGGTTTTGCTTTTTAGTTTGTGAAGCGCGAGGCAGTTTCAGTGATGTGGAAGAAACGAGTCTGGCTTATTTTATGGTAGTTCGGTTCTGTGTGTGTTCGTGTTTGACTGAAATACTGTTTGATATTTTTTCGAAACGTATCGAATGACGCTAGACAAGGCTCGTGTTGTAGGGGTGAATGCCGAGGGCGATAGATTATAGAGGAAGGAAGAAATATGAATGGTGCGTGTCTCTGTGCAGGAGGAGGAGGAGGAGGAAAGGGAGCGCGCCAGCTTGGTCTTTCATGATATTTTGCCCTCCTCCTCCTCCTCCTCTTGCCCCCCTTCCCCCCTTCCCCCCTTCCCCCGCCATCCCCCACAGCTGCCGAGGGTCAGTGCTCTAGAGGCCTATATAGAGCAGGCCGTGTCTGTGTAGGCTTACCGCTTCTGCCACAGTGCCTGGCGTGGGAGGAGACACCGAGCACGGAAACGAAAGTCGTATAGGGAGAAAACTGTTGCATTTTACTTCATGGCGATTGTGGAGAACCTTTTGACGTTTTTCAGCGTTTTGCATAAGAATCTGTGGAATCCATAGTTTTATATTTAACTCTCGGTGCGTCTATATTGCCTTAACCTTTTTTAAAATATGTCTAGCATAAACAATCCGAACAGTCTGTGTTCTTTTTCTGTATATCGAGAACACAACCGTCGATCAATATGTTCCTTATAATTGTGCCATCAGTCTTTCCTCCTTTTCATTATCGTTTTTGTAGAGCAGAAGTGGCATTGGTGAATGGTGACTAATTTATTATTTTTCTCTTCCCACAGGTGAGTGTGACGAACTCGAGGTAGATGGCGGTGCGTGCGGGCGGGTGAGTCATTCGGAGGACGACATCTCCCCGTCTCCTGCCTGGTGGACGGCTCAATCCACGCCCTCTCGCCTTCTCTCTCCCGTGTGGGACGAAGAGGAGGCTCTCTCTCTCTCTCTCTCTCTCTCTCTCTCTCTCTCTCTCTCTCTCTCTCTCTCTCTCTCTCTCTCTCTCTCTCTCTCTCTCTCTCTCTCTCTCTCTCTGTCTCTCTCTCTCTCTCTCTCTCTCTCTCTCTCTCTCTCTCTCTCTCTCTCTCTCTCTCTCTCTCTCTCTCTCTCTCTCTCTCTCTCTCTCTCCTTTAATTCATTAGCATTGGGTGTTGAATATTGCCCCCCTGACGCAAGGCGAGCGCAGCCAAGATAACTAGTGAGCCACGTGTTGCCTCTTCCCAGAAGGGTTTGAGGCCGGGCCGGGTGCGGGCGTGTATGGGGCCATTATCTCTCCGTCAATAATCGGCTCCGGCTCCCCGAGTAGAGCCCCTTAGAGAGGAACGCGACCCCTTACCCGGCCGTCACATGCTTCGGATACAGCCGCCCCCCCTCCCCCCTTGGTAAAAATACACCGTGGGCCCAGTACCCTAAGTTTCTGGTCCTGCTCACCCTGCCACTGGTGCTCGCTACAGCTGACCCCAATACCAGACACGCGGTATCCCGAGTATCTCGTCAGCCCAGCGAGCAGCCTCGGCTTTCGTTCCGCGTCCTTGCTTTCGGTGCCGACCTTGGTGTTTCTTTTCAACAGCGTTCTAAGCCACATCGGTTCGTGGGCTCCGTCTTCCCGGCTAAAATACGGAGGGAACCAGCAGCGTGAACCAGACGACGTCGAGCCCCACCATGACCGTCGACGTCTGAGACTCAATACCCCCTTGCGACGCAGTGCTGCGCAGGTGCTTACGACTTGAACTTAAAAGAGTCAGGTACCTGATGTAGCGCGCGTGGCGAGGAGGGAAACAGCAGCAGCAACGAGGATTCCGCTCGCAAGGGAGGGAAGGGGTGGCGAGGAAGGGGGAAGGGCAGAGGCTAGGAGGGAGGGAAGGCCGAAGCAGAAGGCAAGAAAGGAGGGAAGGCCAAAGCAGAGGGAAGGCAAGGAAGCGAAAGACGCCGCAGCCAGCGGACCTCGACAAGACAAGTTCTCGCCGTCGTCGTCCGCGGCCAGACACGGCGACGGCAGCGGCTTGGAGTCCAGCACCGTGGCTGACGACGCTCCTCCGCGGCCGACAGCCTGTACGTGACGCCGCGAGGAAGGGACCTCTTAAAGCCCGGAGTTGTTTGGAATGAGAGAAGCGATCGGGAGCCGCAGTCATCTTCCTGGCTCAACCTGCTCCACTTGTCTGCCAGGTTGGAACTCCCCTGCACACCTGGCAGAGGCTTTGCATGACCCCCCCCCCCCCCTCCACACACACACACACATGCACGCTTACCAAGAGATCCTCCACAGTCAATCAAAGCCTCACCTCCTCCCCTTCCAGCCCTCCCCTCCCCTCCCTCTCCCTCTCCCCTCCCAAAACCTGACGCGCTCCAAGCTGTGATGTTTACGCCTACCTCATACATCTTGAGAAATGCCCGAGCCAGGTAGACCCATGGGGGGCATCTGAGGGTATTTTGGTCCGTGTTCATACCTGACTACCCCACTCCCCTCTCCCCCTCCCCCCTGCCGCCCTCATCAAGCCACCAAAACTTTCTTCCCCGTTTTTATTCCTTTTTCTTGCCCTCCAGTTCATGATTCTATAATTGCTCTGAAGGAAGAACTCCGACTTTGTCTGCATCGTTATCTCTCTTTCGCATAACTATTCCCATCATTCTATTTCTAATCTGCCCCTTTTCGTATCTCCCTCTTTTCATCTATCCTCCAGTCCATCCTCATCTCCTCTCTTCCTCGCCCTCCGCCATTCTTCCTTCTTTCTTTCCAATCAAACCAATGAATTTGAAGAAACCACAAAAGCAGGTGTTGCCAGATCAAAGACCTCGCGACTGGAGGCGAGTGTATGGCAGGGCCGAGAGAGGGGGTCGCTCACCTCCTGGGTTTGGCTATAGTGGCTTGGCTAGGAGCGGGGAAAGACTAGCAGCGGTGTGGCTAGTCGTGTTATATTTATAGTCCGACGTTCAGCCACGTGTAACCCCTCTCTCTCTCTTCCATGCGCCGTGTAACTCGGTTTCCTGTGGAATGATGTTGCACTGTCTCTGGATAGATAGTTTTTTGTCGAGTTGGAGGACTTTTCTCTTAATGGATTCTGATTAGATTTGATTATCATTGATGTTATTTTCATTATCATTGTTGTCAACTTCGTCCTTAGTATTATATATCAGGGATATTGTAGGCAGCACACAGACTCGCACACACACACACACACACACACAACACACACACACACACACACACACACACACACACACACACACACACACACACACACACACACACACACACACACACACTTCTTTTGTCTCCCCGGCGCATGCCCTTCCCTCCCCCCTGGCCCCCTTGGGTAAGTGTGCCAGAGGGGCCGTGGCACAATATTGTTGTGAAACCCGAGAGCCGATAAGATAAGCAATGTTCTTCCAAATAACTGCTTCTAATCAACATACCACTCGGCCAGGGATTGGAGCTGTGACCCAGTGGCTATCTCGGGCGGTCACAAGATCTCCGCGCATATACTGGGAGAGGAACTAGGTCATGAGATAAAGACTTGAAGGAAAGAGGGTCGGGAATGAGGGGAAGAGAGAGAGAGAGAGAGAGAGAGAGAGAGAGAGAGAGAGAGAGAGAGAGAGAGAGAGAGAGAGAGAGAGAGAGAGAGAGAGAGAGAGAGAGAGAGAGATTCTACAACGAGGGCGCGGCGGGCATGAGTCACTCTGTCCACGTGAGGGGCCGAGAGCTCCCTGTTACACGGAGCATCTCTCGCATTATCACGAGGTTATCTTATCACGGCGCGGTGTATCCTCCTGTGATAGGTTATCTTAAAATCCCATTCACGGCCCTGGCTCTGTCCGAAGAAGGGGATGGGGGGGGAGAAAGGGAGAGGGGGAGGGGGGCATAGGGTTGAAAGACGCCCATCACCCCCTCAGCTCTATCAGGGGCACACAGCAACAACAATATAACCGGAGAATTACGTTAGTAAGCGGGCGGGGAGAACAAGGGGAATAGAAAATAGGTAATTGGATTCAAAATGTCCCAGGGAGAGGTTCGAATCCTCTTCAAAGAAAGAAGTGTTAAAGAGAAGGCCGTGAGACTCCCCTCGCGTCCCTGAAGTGGGTTTTCGGTAATCTTCCCGATTACCCAAGTCGCTAGGGCGATTGCTGGTGAAGCCGACCCAGGTGTTCCATCAAATCAAGCCTTTCATCTGATGCTTTGTTTTTCTTCTTCGTTGGAAAGACCATTGTTTTTCATTCATAATGTCTCGAAGTCCTTCTGTATTTAACCGTCGGTTTTACATTGCCTTCCTGCCTCTGCCGTGCGTCACCCGATACAAGGACTTAGTCAACCAGACCTAAATATACACCTGTTGGCCTAGCGTGCCAAATTACCGGCAGAAAGACAAGGGAAATGGAATAAAGAGGAAGAGAAGTGTTTGAAGAAAGTGGGAGGAAAGGGGAAGCAAGAAAACACGAAATTACGAAACGCCAGTCGAGGTTCTCATAACAGGAACACACTAGAAACGCCTCGAGAGAAAACCCTTATATAACGAAGGCTCTTATACAACGAAGCGATATTTGTACTGTGGCCTTAATCGCTCGGGTCACCTTGCAGGGATCTCTTGCAAGGGAGATGCGATGAAGGTTGAGGAACAGCACAAGGTCACTAGCAAAAGCGTGGAATTTGCGAAGGAAAAATGTTTGAGGGGAATAATACGGCATTCAGCTGCAGTGCACGTGAGGCGGGATAATGTGTTCCTTCCCGAGTCTAGCGAGGGAGTGGAACCTTCCTCAGAAGAAGGGCGATCGTCTCCCTCTTTTTGCTAAAGAACCGAACTTTGCAAGATCTTTCCGCGAATAAAATCATAATTCAATCAACAAAATATCTTTTTTAAAGTTTATCCACCTAAGCGTCGAAAGTGACATCCACATATTAAGTGCTAGGGAAGAGTATCACTTTCGTCAACCCATCAGGAAAAAAGGAAGGAAAATGACTTGATATAGTCCTCGTTAGGAAAAATGAGCCATTTCGAGCTCTATGGGCGTGCGTTGGAGAGAGGACCGGCGGAGGGAGAGAGAGGGAGAGAGAGAGAGAGAGAGAGAGCTTGAGTAGAGATTGGCCTTGATGCCCGGATAAGATTGGGGGAAACCAAGCCCTTTTTCTGAAAGCTCCATTCGGCGTTATGAAAGGTTTCGCCGATCAGCGTCTCAGCCGCTGCCTAATGGCTCTGCGAAGTACTGCAGCGCCTCGGTCGGAGAAGGCTCTTTAAACTGAGGTGTCCCTGTAACGAGGGCCAACTTAAGTGACGTTTGAGAATTGGTTCGCCCTTCACACAGGGCAGATGACGCAGCCAGACAACGTGGGGCAGCGATGCGCAATAGAGGCGCTGCTGATGCTCTTCTGGGGGACCTTCGCTCTCTCTCTCTCTCTCTCTCTCTCTCTCTCTCTCTCTCTCTCTCTCTCTCTCTCTCTCTCTCTCTCTCTCTCTCTCTCTCTCTCTCTTTCTAATCTTTACTTTTCTTCCTCCCTTCCTTCCTTCCTGCCTTTCCATCTCTCCTATCCTTCCTCCCTCATTTCTTCCACCTCTCGTATGCTTTCTCTGTCTCTCACTTTACCTTCTCTCAACGCGGTATGCTTTGTAAACGACAGAAAAAACAATTAGAGATTAAATGATCTTGGATATCCAAAGATAAGGACCGATAACATATTTTTTTTAAAAATAGAGGATGAAGAGTTGGAAAAATCGAGACAAAGAATGAAAAGAATAGAAGACAAAAGAACAAGGAATAAAAGAGAGAGAGAAGGAGGGAGGGGAAGCGGAGGCCGAGAGACGCAGGGAAGAGGGAGGGAGACGTCGGTCTTCCATTGAACTGACCAAGAAGGAAGTCGTCTCCTCAAGCGAGCGGATTCTGCAATGCCAGAGGATGCAGCCAGTCTCTCTCTCTCTCTCTCTCTCTCTCTCTCTCTCTCTCTCTCTCTCTCTCTCTCTCTCTCTCTCTCTCTCTATCTATTATCTATACTATCTTTATCTCTTCTTCTCTTCTCTCTCTCTCTCTCTCTCTCTCTCTCTCTCTCTCTCTCTCTCTCTCTCTCTCTCTCTCTCTCTCTATCTATCTATCTATCTACTATCTTTATCTCTTTCTTCTCCTTCTTCTTCTTCTCCTCCTCCTCATTCTTCTTCTTCATCATCTTCTTCTCCTTCTTCCTCCTCTGTTCCTCCTTCCCTCTCTCCCTTCCTCTATCTCCCTCTTCCTCTCTCCCTCCCTCCTCATAATTTCCTTCATTTTCTCCTCATCTCGTGATGCATTCTCGACTGGCGCTTCTTCCTCTTCGCCGCTGATTCAAGGTCTTCTTCCTCTTCTTCCTCTTCGCCGCTGATTCGCCAGACCCGAGCATCCCGGTCAAGAAACAGCCAGATTTCTGACTTTTCTGTCATAGAAGGGGATTGGTTGGGGATTAGGCAAGTTGAGAGGGAAATCTGATGTTCCTGTTGTTAAAAGGCAGGCCCGATTTTCATTGTTTTAGGTATGGGTTTGGAAGTTTAATGGATTCTTGGGTATGGCTTTATCTTTTCGAGTTTAATTTGGATGCATAAAGTGAGTAAAGGTTTTGTTTATCACACACACACACACACACACACTCACTCACTCACTCACTCACTCACTCACTCACTCACTCTCTCTCTCTCTCTCTCTCTCTCTCTCTCTCTCTCTCTCTCTCTCTCTCTCTCTCTCTCTCTCTCTCTCTCTCTCTCTCTCACTTTGGTTTAAGAATAATTTAAAAAGAATCCATTCAATTGCGTATACAGTTTGTACTCTTCCTCTTTCTAAGTAAGCGAATTCACATGGGTGTAACATACTCGCTCATTCATAAGCGCCAGCGAGTAACGGGCTCCGGGAACGGGTTCGGCCAAAACTATTAGCTTAAACTAGCGCGGAGGGCAATTCGTCAATAGAGTGGGATTCGCTAACGACCCAAAATGCGCCAACGACCCATTCGCTGAGTCACGAGTGTAAATGGAGTGTGTATGGAGGGGGAGAGTGTGTGTGGGGGTGGGGGGGTGGAGTAAGATTGAGTAAGAATGTGTGGCTGTGAATGTGTCGGTATGAGTGTGTTGTATATTTCGTGTGTGAGGAAAGAGTAAGTGAATGGGATTACGTGAGGACGAAGGGAGTGCATGTATATCTTCACGCGCCTATACCATAAGGGCGTGGCAACGGTTCCTGCAGCGCCGCCCTCCCGCCTCCCCCGGTTCACACGACGAAACCGGAGGCCCCGACGCCCACCAGACCCGCCCGAAATCGCCACGGCAGGAAATACCTCCAACAACTAGCCATTTTCTAGGCGAGGGACCCAGCGAATAGAGAGAGAACAGACGCACTCACATAAATCCTAGTGATATACAACAACCGCTGAAAGGATGCTTGCATTTAACCAACCAATGTAGCTAGTTATGCCCAGAGTGGAGGGCGCAGTGAGGGAGGGAGAGGGAGAGAGGGCGAGGAGGAGAGAGGGAGAGAGGGACGGAGGGAGAGGGAGAGAGGGCGAGGAGGAGAGAGGGAGAGAGGAGAGAGGAGAGGAGAGAGGGAGAGAAGGGGAAGAGGAGAGAGGGAGAGAAGGGGAAGAGGAGAGAGGGAGAGAGGGACGGAGGGAGAGAGAGAGGGAGAGAGGCAATTTAGCAGATAATGACTTCGGGAGATTCTTAGAATGCCTCGTTATCTGTCTTATCTCCTGTTTATTTGGTGGTCGAAACGCGCACGTATTGATCCCAGATAAGGGAATCACATCGCCAAAGGATCATTATTGTCGAATTGATGACCTAAGCTCAGTCTTTTTAATTGGAACCGTCTCGTAAGTGAAATTCAGTGAAATGTGATTAATTACATTGGCTAATTACATTAATTACATTCCCACTCCCATTTCTGCCTTTTTCAGAAATTAAGAAAAGGGATGGAGAGAAAGGACCCAAAAGAAATATTTAAGGAGAGGAATAGGGACAGAGGAGGCAACAAAAATGATGGAATAAGGGGAAGAAAAGATAACAAAGGGTAGAAAATGCTGAAAGTGAGAACATTTAAAATAATAATGATAGTAATAATAATAACAATGATTAAGGAGGGAAAAGGGGATGATAAAATAATTCAGAACAGGAGGACAGAAAAAATATTAACAGGAACAAATATTGTAAAAGATAGATTAAAAAATAATTAAAGATAGAAAAAGAGCAAGATAGGATAGATTAAAAAATGACTAAGGACAGAAAAAGAAGAAGAGCAATGAAGAACAAGAAAAGAACAGAGAAAATAATTAATGATAGAGACAAGAAAACATACGCAGGCTGAGAAGTGACGAGAGTATATCGGTAATATATCGGCGGACCTTTTCCCGAATGCCACGTGTGTTCCCTTAGCGTACGTGGCCTTAGGAAACCCGACACCTCTGAAGTTGGAAATAGGCTACAGCAGCCCTCGACTATACCCAGTCCCCTTTTTTTTTCGCCAAAGTCCCTTCAGAAGAAAGTCGGAGCTGAGGTAAGTATAGTATTTTGGGTGAACTACCTCGTTCGATATTTTTTTTTCTTCGTTTTTTTAGAATAGGCGTTAGATGTAATGGGAATAAGGGTTAGTTTGAAAATAAAGAGGGAGGGAGGGAAGGGGAGAGAGAGAGAGAGAGAGAGAGAGAGAGAGAGAGAGAGAGAGAGAGAGAGAGAGAGAGAGAGAGAGAGAGAGAGAGAGAGAGGGGGGGGGGGGGAGACATTGGAAAATAAATTCTGCCAGAGGACATTCCCGAGGTCCCGAGAGCAATGTTGCCAAGGTCTTGCGGGGGAAAAGACCTCTGGCAAGACGTTTCGAGTGCCACCGCTGGATAATTCGGACTTTTTTTTCTTTTCTTTTCTTTTCTTTTTTGCCAAGCTTGAGGTCGAGAGCCTGGGGTGTGAAGGAAGGGCCGACGGGGAGTGTCTGTGAGCCTGAAGAGCTTTCTGTTGAATCGGCAAAGTGGCTTACACATTAGCCACGTCCACAGAAAGCATGCCGTAGAGGAAAATTTCTGGCAACATGGCTTGGGAAGACTAAATGCGCGCACACGAGTCTCCATTGATGAGACTATCTGGCCGCTTGTATTAAAGAAACATCACTCTCTCTCTCTCTTTCTCTTTCTCTCGCTCTCAAAGGCTGCGGTATCCTATAACCTCGGCCGGAGTTTTCATTAGGCGTGACTGTAGGGCGATACGTTAAATTGTTTGAGGAAGTTCTATGACACATATGACTTACACAGTTAGTAGAGGAGACGTCAGTAGCAAGTAAAAAGTGCTGCAGCGCGGTATGTTCCGTCTGCGCTGGGTTGATGACGTCACACTGTCTAGACGGCCGACCGCCCTAGGCATCGGCTGCCAAAGTTTCTCGTCTTCCTTAATTACTAACGCTGCAACTATCATTCTATCGGCTTTTTTGTTTAGTTCATCAAATTGATATGTTTTGTTAGTGTGTTTGCAAGAAAGTTAAACGATATCATTTATCGCGCGTTCGAGAGAAAATAAACTAAACCGAACCCTAAAATTTGGGTCGAGATATCTTCCTGCGGCAAACGGTGCTGCCATCGCCGTGGTCTTTAAATATTATATGTCTTCTGTGACTTTTCCTATCTGCTAATGGGTTTTGGGGAGCACCTACACGCCGTGCATTCATGGAGTATTATTAGAGTTTTAGAAATAATCTTTTAGTCAGAGCGTTAGCTTGTTGCAAAATTGTTGCTGGTGATAAAATGAGGATGTGGCAACTCTAGCACGCCGCTGCGGTTTCATACCCAGTATTAGGGTGATGCCATATCTTCTCTCCTTTTCTATAATAACTCTTTTCTTGGTCAAAGCTGGGAGTGGCCTGGTGTTTCATTAATATAATCTGGACTCTTGTGATAATGAGATCCACCAACTTTCTAAATATTTCTTAGTTTTTTGTCGCTCGATGAATGGCCGGCCGACATGTCTTGGAGTTTTCCCACACATGTGAGAGACGTCCACGCTCCCATTTTGAGCATGTAATGATTTTTCCTTTGAAGTAACGCCTATCTTTACGATAGAAATTGTAACCTCTTTTTTTCGCTTTAAAAAGACAGCAAATTCAGGAAGTTCTAACCTAGGATTTTCTTCTCTTTCCAGATCTCGACCTTGGCTGTCAGTGGCGAGTTGCCAGGTGCAAGATGCCGTCTGGTGGTAAAATATTTATCATCGCTTCCTCAACTCCGACGGGATATACGGTCAATTACAGATGCAGAGTTGATCTCCTAACAACAGTTGTTAGGCTGCCGTGCACGTGGGAGCCATGGCTGTTTCCAGAGCGCCGGAATAGCCATATTAAGAATCGAAATGTCCGAGCTAGGCGCTGTCTCGCTCCGTCGTGTGTCTCTTCCTCATTGGTCGAACCGCCTCGGATATTTTCTAGGACACCATTGATACGCGGTCGGTCCTTATTCGAAATGGGATGGATCCGCCGCTGTTTCTCGGGACGGCTTTTCGGCGGATCGAACTTCGGGCTGGGGGAGAGAGGGGAAGTTCGGGTTATCGGAGATTTTTTTTCTTTTTCTCTGAAATGGAGTTTTTTTTAGGTAGGAATTTGATAGTTTATTGTGTAATCAAGACAGGGAATTGTTGTTAGTAGTTTTGTGAAGGATATGGAGGAGGGATCAGTAGTATCCACGTGAGGAGGGAGAGAAAATGCCCATGGTACCTTTCCGAGCAGCAGGTCCAAAGGCAGGCTGTTACGGAACCCAAGGTTAGCCATTTTATCGCATCATTTTCGGAGAGCAATTTTCTTCGAGGAATTCGTAGTGGAAACGTGGATCGGCTCTTTTTTTATTGTATTTTCTGTCTCTGGGTGACGAGGACTCCGCGGGTCTTCTTGGAGGTAATATCAGGCAATTTATTCACTCAATTTCCTGTACAGCAACAATGAGGCTTTAGGTAAAACTATCATGCAGTTCACATGCTATCGGAAGTGACGTCACAGTGAGTGGGAATGAATGGATGGAACAGGATGGGGGCGTGGCTTAATATTTGTGCTTCATTCACGACCTTCTGCCAGTCCCTGTGTGACATCACGTTAATGGAATGTGCTAATCTACATTCATAACTTTAACGCTACTTCGGCCCTCAGGTCGTCTACGATTCGGTCCCAGCGAGAGAACCGGCCTTCGCACAGTTAGTTATTATGGGCTTTGTTTCCGAGGCGGATCTTGTGTGAGAGAAAGATGGGGTTTTTGTGCCGAACGGTGAGGGTGGGTGGTGGTGTTTGGGTGATGCAGTTTGCTTGGTGACGTCAAGACCGATGCAAGATGTGAATGGCCACACCGGTGCCGAGTGCGAAGCTTTGGAGTGCCCTCATTGGCGAAGAAACAATGACGTCACACTTTCGGGAAACTGCGATCAGAAACCGGCGCTTGTGATTGGTCGAGGAGCCACATTCCTGACGTGCCCGTGTGAGCCGCACCCGGACGCAAATATATGGAATGAAGGACGGAATACTGGCGGGGTTTCTCTCTCTCTCTCTCTCTCTCTCTCTCTCTCTCTCTCTCTCTCTCTCTCTCTCTCTCTCTCTCTCTCTCTCTCTCTCTCTCTCTCTCTCTCTTTATATCTGGGGGATTTTCGGGAGTTTTCTCTCGGCTTTTTATCTGCAGCGGTTGATCCCGACGAGTTTATTTGCGCCGCTTGAAAGACGACTCTGGCCTCCGTGGAAGCCTCATAGAAAACGCTTGTTGTCCTCTGCATTCCTCACTCATGACACCCGGACTCTCACAGCTGTGCGCAGATCGGCCACCCAGAATTCACTGAGTTTAGCAAATTCACAAATATTACTGGTCGCTAAACTATCGCTCGGTTGTTTACTGAATGGAACATTATGAATTCTTGAAAGATATCGTTTCAGGCAAAGTTTATCGCCAGAGAGACGGATTCAGGGGCGGGGCGCAGGGCTTCCACGTGTAACGAAATCAAGGTCGTAAATATGACTGATTCTCAAAACATCAGAAAGAATAAATACTGGGCAAGGTCTCCACGGCAAGAAACTTCAATAGATTGAATTAAGAGCGGGATCCTGGCAAAATGTCGCGAAAGTATCCACAATGAATTCTCCTTTTTGTGTAAAGCAATATGCTTGATATCGATGTTACTTGTGTTTTTATTAAGGATCATTTGGCTAAATATATTTTGAAAAGAAAGTGTTGGAACCAAACAAGATTAAATGGCATAAGCCCACGCAGTGCATCGCTGATTCGTCATTTCGACTGCATAGCTAATCAGGGTGTGCGTGAGAGAGAGAGAGAAGAGAAAAACAGACAAAGAGGAAGGACGGAGAGAGAGAGAGAGAGAGAAAGAATGACAAAGAGAAAGGGCGGAAAGGAAAGAGAGGAAAGGGGAAAAGGGGGTTGTTCAGCTGCGGGTTTGTTTTACGTCCGTCGGCCCCTGTCCTTTGTCAGGCGCTGTTGCATCCTTTGCCAGGCGTGGTTCGTGACGACCTTGGCGGCGGGTGTGGGGCATGTCCCTTTATGAGACGTGATTCATGGTCTTTGTGAGCTATGGTTCGTACGAATTCGCAGTTATATATCAAGTGTGTGATGAGGTGTGGTTCCCTTTATCGCTACGGTCCCTACGTGATCTGCCGGGCTGCGTTGGCTTCGGGGTTTGTGACGATTATGTTAATATCTTTATATGTTATGCCCTTGTTTGGGTGCAGGATTTAACGTCGTTAAAGCAACAAACGTGAGGAAGGGATGGAGGGGTGATGGGGGAGGGGGGGAATGGTTTCGTGACTTTGACAGTTATCGTGACGTTGGCAGCGACGTAGCATGCGGTTGTCGTACGTCAATGAATCATTGGTCCACGCCTCGACGCATTATCTCTCATTTTTACATTTTGTTTTTTCATCTCTCGTTACTCAAACACTCAAAATTCAATTAAAAAAAAGAAGAAAGAGAAAACTTAAAACCACGTGAGACATTTAGGGTGACAGGAGAGTATGGCTCGTGGAAAGTCGGCCAAGATCGGCGTGTGATTTTTTCGAAAACCAGCTTCAACTCCTGCTTTTTGGTCAGTATCCGGGAAGAGCCGAGTCCCGCGCCATATGGTAGCAGAGGCTCGGGCTGTGGATGATGGGGTTGTTTCTCCGCCGAGGTAGAGTTTGGCAGAAATGGAGACCGTGAGGTGTGTTTTGCTACTTTCTCCGGGTTGGGTTCCGGCGGTAGTTTATTATCATTATTATCAATTAGCGTTGTTGGACTTCTTGTTCTTGATCTAATCTCTCTCTCTCTCTCTCTCTCTCTCTCTCTCTCTCTCTCTCTCTCTCTCTCTCTCTCTCTCTCTCTCTCTCTCTCTCTCTCTCTCTCTCTCTCTTATGAGGCATCATTTTATCATTCGAGATGTTACCACAGACTCTGGACTCCGTCTTGAGAATCTTAACCTCTTGAGATTAGTGATGATTGTGAAATGTTATTCGAGGAAGCGAGACTGATGAAACACGAGTCATTGTTTAGTGCATCCGTCTCTCTCTCTCTCTCTCTCTCTCTCTCTCTCTCTCTCTCTCTCTCTCTCTCTCTCTCTCTCTCTCTCTCTCTCTCTCTCTCTCTTTCTTTCTTTCTTTCTTTCTTTCTCCCTCTCCCTCCTTCCCCCCTCCCCCTCTCCACTCTCTCCTCTCTCTCCCTCCCCCTTCCACTCCCTCCCTCCCTCCCTCTCCACCCCCTCCCCTCTCCACTCCCTCCCTCCCCCTCCCTGCCTCTCTCCTGCAAGAAATTACCATAATTGCAACACCAAGTCGAGTTTGTCTTTGCACGGAGGAACAGCTTTCTTCTTTAAGGAAACAGTCAATATCCACATTTTCTCTCATCGGATTTCATTTTGTTATTTTTTTCTCTTTTTCTTTCTCTTTCGTCGTCTTCGTCTTCGCCTTCTCTTGTTTTATGTTTCCTTCGTTTCTTGAGCTTCCTTTGCTTCTCTCGTTTCGTCCGGCTTTGGTTTTATTTGTTTATCTATTCGTTTATTTATTTGATTGTTTTATTGAATGATCTCACTCGAATGCTCTCTCTCTCTCTCTCTCTCTCTCTCTCTCTCTCTCTCTCTCTCTCTCTCTCTCTCTCTCTCTCTCTCTCTGCACTTTCTCTTCCTCCTCCGTTCTTGTCTATTTTACTATAAATAGTCATCTTCCTTCCTCCCCCCCCCCCCTCCCCCCTCCCCCTCCCCCTCCACTACCCTTCCACTTCCCTTCTACCCCCCCCCTCCCCCACCCCCCCACACATCCGCTGAAGGCAGGGTTACCAACGCCTGAAGGTGGGTCGGCTTTTCTCCGAACCGACAAGAAATGGTGTCTTGCTTTCTCTCTCTCTCCTTCATTCTCTTGTATTCATCACTCAGTTGCTTCTCATTCCCTTCTTTTATCACTCAATTGTCTATCACTTAGAGGAGAATCGTAAAAGGATGAAATAACCATAATTATATTGTATTATCATTGTTATGATTTTTTTTATTTTTTTTATTATAGTTATTATTATCATCTGCTCTTACTGTTTAATAATGATTAATTTCTCGCATTAATTTCAGTTTCTAATTATTTTATCATATCACTTGCTTTTGTGGCTACCGCTAACCTTTCCATTTCTTATGAACTTGTTTATTAACTTCTTTTTTCCTTTCGTCTGCTCCGTATAAGTCCACTTAGGTAGGACACGTATCACACTGAGCTCAGTGGTGTTAGAACGTTTCCTGTGATAAGAGAGATAGAGAGGAGGGGAGAGGAGGAGAAGGGGGAAGGGAGAGGAGGAGAAGGAGGGGGAGGGGAGGGGTGGTTGGGTAGGGATGGAGGGCGAGGGGGGAGACGGGTAAGGGGTGAGGGGGATAGGGGTGTAGATTGCAACATATCCTGTGGAATTCTTTATCTCGTCTCCTACTTCGAATTGTTTATCTGGTCTCGTAGCAGGAAAGGGCGAGGGGACCTTACTTTCACTGTGCTTTGTCTCTATCTGTATGTCTCTCTCTCTCTCTCTCTCTCTCTCTCTCTCTCTCTCTCTCTCTCTCTCTCTCTCTCTCTCTCTCTCTCTCTCTCTCTCTCTCTCTCTCTTTTTTTTTATCTTATCACTCACAGGAAATTAGTAATTTGTGTAGGTGATTATCGTGCTTTATCAACCGGGACAATATGTTGTTTTTTATATGTCATGTCGAAATTTCTTCCCTTCCTCTCCGTATTGTAACGTCTTGTTTTTAAAATCCGTTTCAGATGGAATTGAACGTTTTGTTTCTAAATTCTTAATGGCCATTCGGTTCGAATCTTATTTTTCCTTCCGTTCGTTGACAAGGAGTCTACTTCGTTGTTGACTCTCTCTCTCCTCCTCTCTCTCTCTCTCTCTCTCTCTCTCTCTCTCTCTCTCTCTCTCTCTCTCTCTCTCTCTCTCTCTCTCTCTCTCCTCTCACTCTCACTCTCACTCTCACTCTCACTCTCACTCACTCTCTCCCTCCCTTCTCCCTCCCTCTCCTCCCTCCCTCTCTCTCTCTCTCTCTCTCTCTCTCTCTCTCTCTCTCTCTCTCTCTCTCTCTCTCTCTCCTCTCTCTCTCTCTCTCTCTCCTCTCCCCTCCCTCCCTCCCTCCCTCCTCCCTCCCTCCCTCCCTCCCTCTCTCTCTCTCTCTCTCTCTCTCTCTCTCTCTCTCTCTCTCTCTCTCTCTCTCTCTCTCTCTCTCTCTCTCTCTCTCTCTCTCTCTCTCTCTCTCTCTCTCGGAGCCACAGCGACACCGGGGGAATCTTTGGCAGACAGTTTGCTACAAGTATAGATGATGGATAAAAGTTGCAAAGAGGCGCCCGTGGAGGATTAGGGATGCCAGCTGAGGCGTTTGAGAATGATTCGGATGATTGGGTATCATGTACAATCGCGGGGAACCAATCGTTTGGTGAATGGTTTGTCGGAGGGGGTTGGTTGGTAAACGATTGGGAGAGAGAGAGAAAGAGAGAGAGAGAGAGAGAGAGAGAGAAGAGAGAGAGAGAGAGAGAGATTCGGGAAGAGTCGCAGAGCCGGTCCTCGCCGTCGCCGAAGTGTTCCGCGATGGACTAACCTCGCGTCGTGTGTTGCGCTTCGTGGTCGTCTCTCGTTCCTTCCGTCAGCGGGGAGGAGAAAGAGACACGTTTCCGGGAACAATAAAAATCCAAAAACTAAAAATATTACGCGTCCAGACATTGGCAACGCTGTAAGTATGCGACTGCCAAAGAGTCATTGGAAAATCCCGCAAGAGCAGCGTTGCCACCGCCAGCCGCGCCGAACACCGAGGTGGCTGAAGGAAGCGCCAGTGAGTGTGTTCTTGGCGTCTCTCTCGCTCTGCATTGATAGAGAGGAATCACACACACACACACACACACACACACACACACACACACACACACACACACACACACACACACACACACACACACACACACACACACACACACACAACACACACAAGAGCAAACTCACGCAAACAAACCAGTACACAAACACCCCAGATCCCCCCCCCCCCCCCCCATCTGCCGAGGCGCCCTCAGAGCCTCGCCAAAAGCACACGCAAGCAGAACACGACTCGGAGGCACGGCAGCCGTAAGTCCCGTGGTCTCGAAGGCAATCATCTGTTCCGAGATTGTTTTAATTGAGGTTCATTACCCTCCATTGGCGGGTATTGGCTGTGTTTGTGGGGGAGTCAAGTGGAGACCCTCTTGCGTGCCTCCTTGCTTGTCTTCGGGCTTGCCTCTGCGGCTCCCTCTTGCTTGTCTTGTTTGCCATCGTCCTTGCTTTATTAGTGCCTTTCTTTGCTTCCTCGCGTGTCTTCTTGTTTATATCCTTAGTTGCCTCCTCGCTTGCCATCTTGATTACTTCCTTCCTTGCCTCCCTCCTTACCTCCTTGCTTGCCGTCTTGCTTTCCTTCCTTCCTTGCCTCCCTCCTTACCTCCTTGCTTCCGTCTTGCTTTCCTCCTTCCTGCCTCCTCCTACCTCCTTGCTTGCCTCCTTGCTTGCTCCTTTCTTGCCATCTTGCTTGTCTTGTCCGCGGGGTTGAGCTCCTCCTCGCACTCGCTCGCTCGGGCACCTGGACTAAATTTAGCGGCGCGGAGAAAGGCTGTCTCGCCGGCCCGACGGACGTTCACGCCGCGGCTTGTCTCGGCTCGCGGGGAGGGAGGGAGGGAGGGAGGAGGGTGGGAGGGAAGGAGGGAGGGAGGAAGGGAGAGGGACAAGAGGAGAGGAAGGAGGAGGGAGGGGGGGAGGAAGGAGGGAGGAGAGGAAGGACAAGGTGGGAGAGAAGGAGGAGAGGGGAGGAAGGGAGGAGAGGAAGGACAGGAGGGAGGAGGGACAAGGGGTGGGAGGAGGAGGGAGGAGAGGAGGCAAAGGACAAGGTTGGAAGAAGGAGGGAGGAGAGGAGGGACAGGGGTGGAAGGAGAGAGGGAGGAGAAGAAGGGGAGGAGGGACAAGGAAAGGATGGGGGAGGGGAGAGGAGGACAAAGGGAGGGAGGGAGAGGAGGGACAAGGGAGGGGGAAATCGGTATTTTCGAAGGTTGAGGTTAGGATTTGTTATAGTTCTAAGGCATGTTTGTTATTATTTGTGTTATGTTCTTTTCTGTGATTGATGTCATCACTCTTGTTAAAACACACACACACACACACACACACACACACACACACACACACACACACACACACCACACACACACACACACACACACACACACAACACACACACACACACAAACACAAACACACACAGCAAGAGACAGAAAAAAACAACATAGCTATTGTTTACCGAGAACTCCACCTCCGTAAACAGCGCACCCCTTTCTCTCCCCCTCCTACTCCCCCTCTCCCCCCTTCCCCCTCCCCCCCCCCATCATAGGGAACGAGTGCACCACATACGGTTGCCATAGGGTTGCCACACGTAGCCTCACCCTACGCCCACTCTCGCCCTGGCCGCCTACGTGTTATGTAAGGGCGTTTCTCCCCCCTTTCTTCACCCGGGGATAAAAATGGATTCGAGTGCAGCTTTTTTCTTCGTGGAGTTATAAGCCTGATTTTGGGTGTAGGCCTAAACTCGTGTGGCATAGAGGGTGGAAGACAAGAGACACAAAGGAAGATGGGAAGGAGGGGCTTAAGTGGAGAGGAAGAGAAGAAGAGGAAGAGGAGAAGGAGGAGAAGAAGAAGAAAGAAGAAGAAGAAGAGAAGGAGGAGGAGGAAGAAGAAGAAGAAGGAGGAGGAGAAGGGAGCGACAGGGAAGTAGTAGAGAGAGGAGCAAAGGAGGGGAAAGGCGAGAGGGAGGCCTAGGCTTAGGAGAAGAGGAAGCGCGGGTTCATAGCAGACAAAAGGGGGAGGGGAGGGAGGGCATAGGGTGAGGGGAAGGAGAAGTAGCGAGAGGGAGAGGAGGAGGGGGGGAGAGGTAGAGAGGGGAGAAGGTGGGAGGGGAGGGGGAAGGGGAAGAGGGGGGAGAGGTAGCCAGAGGAGGAGGAAGGAGGGGGGAGGGGAAGAGGGGGGAGAGGGGTGATCGAGTCTGAAGGAGGTGCGATGATGGATTACGCCCACGCCCGACGCAGACAGGGTGGGCGTGGGACGGGGGCGGGGCGGGGGCGGGAGGGGAAGAGGCGGGTGGACCTCGTTCCGAACCACGTGGAAACTGACTATAGCAGCGTTTCTTTCTCGCTGCGAACAAGGAAATGGAAACGGAGTCAAAAAGAGGAAGAGAGAAAAAAGATAGAGAGGGAGAGAAAAGAAACACTGGAACGAACGCTGTGAAAAAGAGACGAAAAAAAAAAAGAGATGAGTGAGAGAAGAAACAGACCCAAAAAATATTCACAGTTTTAGAGAAAGAAGAAAAAAAGGGAGGAACGAACTCAATAAAATGGAAACAACAAGTGAAAGGGGAGGAGAGAAAAATCGAATGAATGGACGACACACTGACTAGGCTTCGTGTGTTAACTCTTGTGACGAGAAACGAATATTCGAGTCGCTCTTTGTAGACAAGTTAACTCTTTTCAGGCAAGCAAGCAGACACGCAAGAATGAGCATAGGCAAGAATCTCAGGTGCAAGCAGACAGAGGCAGGTAGGCAAGAATAGGCACAGACAAGGTAGACAAGAATTGCAGCAAAGACAGAGGCAGTAGACAAGAATCAGGCAAGCAAGCAGACAGAGGCAGGTAGACAAGAATCAGGCAAGCAAGCAGACAGAGGCAAAGCAAGAGTCAGCAGGCAGACAGCAAGCAAGCAGACAGGCAAGCAGACAAGAATCAGGCAAGCAGGCAGACAGGCAAGCAAGCAGACAGGCAGGTAAGCAAGAATCAGGCAAGCAGGCAGACAGGCAGCAAGCAGACAGGCAAGAATCAGCAAGCAGCAACAGCAGACAGCAGACAGGCAGGTAGGCAAGCAGCAGGCAAGCAAGCAAGCAGACAGAGGCAGGTAGGCAAGAATCAGTCAAACAGGCAGACACGCAAGCAGATGGATAGGCAAGCGACAGGCAGGCAGGCAGGTAGTCAGGCTAGCAGACATACACGCAGGCAGGGAAGCACCAGGCAGGCAGAGAAGCAGACAAGCAAGCAGGCAAGCAATCTGGAGCTTGAAAAAGGCGTTGTCCGTACTCCATCACCTTCCTCCCTCCCTCTCTCCCTCCCCCTCCCCTCCTCCTCCCTCCCCCCTCCCCCCCCTCCTCCTCCTCCTCCCTCCTCCTCCTCCTCCTCCTCCCCCTCCCCCCCCCTCCCCCCCTCGCGTAGAAGGGGAGACGAGGTGCATCTCCGTCTCGCCGACGTGCACTTAAGATCAGAACCGATTGCGAGCGAGAGAGCGAAGAGAAGAAGGAGGAGAAAGAGAATGGAGGGAATAGGGAAGAAGCGTGGAGGTGCTGAGACCAAGAAGAAAAGAATAAGAAGGAGAAGAAGAGTGGAAAAAAAGGAAAGAAGTGTGCTAGTACTCATAACGAAGCCTTGGGGAAAAAAGAAAGAGAGAAGACACATAGAAAAGAAAGACGGAGAAAAAGAAGACAGAAAAGGGAGGAAAAAGACGAAGAAAAAGAAGACGAAAAGGGAGGAAAAAGACGAAGAAAAAGAAGACGGGAGGAAAGGGAGGAAAAGAAGGGAGGGAAGGGAAAACGGATTTGGTGTCGCGGCGTCTCAGAAGGAACTCTTTGGGCGTTCGCAGATAGTGCTACGTCATCGCCTACGTCACACAGCGGCCGGATCTTGTTTGCTTGTTTTGTTTGTTTGTTTGTTTCCCGTTCGTGTTGGCGAGAGGAGGAGGGTGGACGAAGATTTTTTTTTTTTTTTCCTTCTATGTTTTTCTCTCTGTCTGTATGCCTGTGTGTTTCTCTCTCTCTCTCTCTCTCTCTCTCTCTCTCTCTCTCTCTCTCTCTCTCTCTCTCTCTCTCTCTCTCTCTCTCTCTCTCTCTCTATCTATCTATCTATCTATCTATCTATCTATATCTATCTATCTTTGTATCATATTTCTTCAGTCTGTTTTGTTGGAAGGTCTTTTTCTCTCCTGTTTTTCGTTTCCTTTTTTTTTTTTTTTCTTTTCCTTGTCGTCAGTTCTTTTGTCTTTTCCTTTCTTTTGTCAGCCTTTTCCCTTCTCTTCTGTACTCCTTTATCTCTCTTCTCCTCTACTTTCCTCTCCTCTCCTCTCCCATAGTCTCCTCCTTTTTATTTCTTTCTCTTCCTCTTTTCCCACTCCCTCCCTTCCCCTTCCTCCCTTCCCTCCCTCTCCTCCCTCTTCCTCTCCTCCCTCCCTCTCTCCCCTTTCCCTCCCTCCCTCTCTCTCCTCTCCCTTCCCTCCCTCTCTCTCCTCCCTCCCTCCTCTCACTCCCCTTTTCCCTCCCTCTCCTCCCTCTCCCTCCCTCCCTCCCTCCCTCTCACTCCCCTCCCCCTCTCTCCCTCCCTCTAACTCCCCTTTCCCTCCCTCCCTCCCTCCCTCCCTCTCTCCCTCTCTCCACTTCCCCTCCCCTCCCCTTTCCCTCCCTCCCTCCCTCTTCAATGGAAGTGTCAGCCCCACAGAACGAGGAACCGGCATCCTCGACTCCTCATCATGTTGCGTTATGTGATGTCATTCCTCACATGACGATGAGTCGCGGTTTGGGAGAGAGAGAGAGAGAGAGAGAGAGAGAGAGAGAGAGAGAGAGAGAGAGAGAGAAGAGAGAGAGAGAGAGAGAGAGAGAGAGAGAGAGAGAGAGAGAGAGAAGTACAGGCGTGTTCGTATCGCTTTTACATTCCTCTGTTCATGACGTCATGCGAACGGAACTACAGCTGGTGTTCCTTGTTCAACGCGCTGCGGTGTTGAACGTGGTGTTGAACTCCCGAGCAAGAGGTGATGGTGATTGAGAGAAAAGTTTGCACGTACGTATTATATATGCTTGCACTCTCTCTCTCTCTCTCTCTCTCTCTACTCTCTCTTCTCTCTCTCTCTCTCTCTCTCTCTCTCTTCTCTCTCTCTCTCTCTCTCTCTCTCTCTCTCTCTCTCTCTCTCTCTCTCTCTCTCTCTCTCTCTCTCTCTTCTCTCTCTCTCTCTCTCTCTCTCTCTCTCTCTCTCTTCTCTCTCTCTCTCTCCTCTCCTCCTCTCTCTCTCTCTCTCTCCCTTCCCTCCCTCCCTCCCTCTCTTTCTCTTTTCCTCTCTTTTTCTTTCTCTCTCTTTCTTGATCTGTATCTCTATATCTTCTATCTGTCTGTCTGTGTATCTATCTGTTTATTTAACTATTCCTCGCCTTAAAGAAAGTGTGCGTATATAAATGTAGGCTTTACTTACATGTATACTTACACCCGCACAGCATCACGAGGCTGATAAACTGTTCAAGGTAATGCAAGGATATTGAACTATGATGACTCAACATCACGTCTAGGAATCCACATCGACATGATTGTATGGCAGGAGTTATTTTCTTCGCTTCTGTTTAGTCATTATTCTTCCTTCTCCATCTGATTCCATTTTTGGAATTGCTGCCTCGGCCATTTGCCTGCTGGAAGATATTTCCTTCAGGAAATGATGGGTTTTCTTGAGTGTTTCTCGCTGGCGGTGTGTGTGTGTGTGTGTGTGTGTGTGTGTGTGTGTGTGTGTGTGTGTGTGTGTGTGTGTGTGTGTGTGTGTGTGTGTGTGTGTGTGTGTGTGTGTGTGGAGGGAGGGAGAGAGAGAGAGCGCAAGAGCAGTCACGAGCCCTCCTGTGGTTGCACGATCTCGCAGCTGGTGTCATGCGGGCGGGAGGTTGTCCGTGACTCACATGAGGAAGGAGGGACGCGGCGAGTTGCCCTGGATCGTCGGTTCCTCGGGCTTCAGCAGACAGCGTGGTGGTTCTCTCGCCTCTCCGCCTGTCTCTCCTCCCTCCTCGCTTTCCTCGCCCTTTCCCTCCCCTCCGCCTCCCGTTCCTCGCCCTTTCCCTCCCCTCCGCCTCCCGTTCCTCGCCCTTTCCCTCCCTCCGCCCCCGTTCCTCGCCCTTCCCCCGAGGGCTTGTCGGGGAGCGCCAGCCCGCCGGCGTCCGCCCGTCGGCTCCTCCTCCGGCGGCGGCGGCGGCGACCCTTCGGCGGGCATGGCGGCGTCGGCGGCAGGTGGCCTGATGACGTTATTCACGACGCAGGAGGAAGTGTTGGCGAGGGGTCTGGGGAGGGGGGGAGGGGGAGGGGGGGCACAGGAAGTGGTAGGTGTTGGTGACGGCGGTGGAGGAGGGGTTGGTGGAGGATCAGTGATAAGGCGGAGGACCATGTGAGGATGGTCAGTATGAGCTCAGAGTGTGAGCGTGACGGTCCTGATCCTCTCCTCCTCCATCGCCGATACCGCCATCATCATTATCTCCACCGCTGACCAACTTGCTGCTGTCACCAGAGTGTTCCACCCCCGCCAGGAGGAGCAGCAGCAGCGCGGCGGCGGCGGCGGCCCGAGCAGCAGCAGCAGCAGCAGGAGTAGCGCAGACATGGTGACATGAGCGGGTGCGCGGCCCCCGCCCGGTGGCCGGAGCGGTGCTGGTGCGAGACTCAGTCGTGTGTTGGAGGCGGCGGCGGCGGGAGGGGGTCGGCGAGGGGGCGACGCTCGCTCGCTTCTTCGCCGCCAGCGCTCGAGGCCCGGCGCACTCGGCCCGCAGCCCTCACGCAGTGGTGAAGTGTTTTAAGACGAGGAGTTGTCTGCAAGCAAAGAAACGCCATCGTGGGCCCGGCCAGGAGGGAAGGAAGCAGCTGGCGGGCCTCGTGCATGCCGGGGCGACGGGGCCACGCCGGGTGGCTCGCTCGGCCCAGCTGACTCCGGCTCCTCCCAGCTGTTGGCCAGACGGATGCCTCACGCGCCCCTCCGCTGGCCCAGTGTGTCTGCTTCGTGGTGCCTCTGTGGTGATGACAGTGCTACTCACATGAGAATAGAAAGCTCAGTGCTGGCCCGACCCGTGAACACGTGGCAGCACCCCCAGTGTGCCCTTGTTAGCGCCCGGCTCCGTGTGGCGGCGACGAGGCCACAGGAATGTGTTGATGTGCAATGAGTGTTCTCGAACGCGTTATGTCACCGTGAGGGACCGCGGGGAGTGACCAACCCGCCGGCGGCCCTGCGAGGCGCGCCGACGTTGCTGGAATGTGGGCCGTGGAATTCGAGAATGACGTAGGCGCCGCCGCCCTTTGCGCCGCCCTTCGTCGCCGCCGGAGCCGAGTGTCCGCAGAGAATGTTCCGGAGCGTGGAAGACTCCCCAGAGGAAAGGTGTTCAGGCGGCGTGCCCCTGCCTGGCCCCTGCCTGGCCCCTGCACCAGACCTCTGCCGCCACCCGGGCATTGCGCAATCCTGGGCCTCCTCCCCCTCCCCCTGAGTCAGTCCCCCGTGGTCTCGTGTCTCGCCCCCCACTCCCCCCCACACATCCTCTCTCTCTGAGCCGACACGCCCACATTTTCCTCCTTTTCCTCTTCCTGCGGGCACCCAGACTTCCAATGCCTCTCCTCGCACCGGCACGCCCCTCGGTCCGGCCGCCACGCCCCAGAGTCCCACTCGCCCACCCACTCCCTCACCCGCCCTCCCTCCTCCTCCTCCTCTCTCCTCCGTCAATAAGCTCGCGTCGGCCAGTCCACACCTTCCTTAGAATCCCCAACGTCTTCTGCCTGACCCTGCATGACGGCCTCCGCGCCCGCCCACAACGCCCACGGTGCCCACCACCTGAAGCTGGAAGCCCCGTCGGGCGGCTCACGCGCCCGCGACGGAGAAATCCGATCGAGAGGCGGGCCACGTAAACACCTCTTGCCCGACGACACCTTAAGGCCGCCCACACGCCCATCCTACCTCTCTAGGCCGCCCACGGACGACCTACACGCGGCCACGGTCTACCGCTACGTACGTACGTGTTCTAAGCGAGTATGTATTTATCATTTTAGAATTTATTTTGGCTTTACCGCATTTTTTTACTTGTCTCCTGCTAGTACCTGTAAGCCCTCGGCCCTCCAACATATGCATAGACTTTCCTAGTGTTTGGCGCTGAAGCAAACGCACCCTCAGAGCCAATGGGCGTCCGTCAGCGTTCGTCAGGAGGGCCGGGGGTACCTGACGCGAGTGGCTGACGGCGATAGGCAAGTGAAATGAGCGAGTGACTTAGAGAAGTGCGGGGCGAGTGACACGGCCTCACGACGGCGACGGTGATGCGGCGTCGCGTCGTCGGCCAGGGTGACGTCGAAGGGAAGTCCCACGTCAGGATGTGTCTCCATATTGTGTCGACATTCCTGTGCGTGGGCCGGGCTGGAAAAGAGAGGGTGAATTCAGCTCCATCAAGCTTTTTTCATTCCTTCGTGCGTGAGTGTCGTACGTGAATCATGAAAGTGCTTAGCGCTCTCCAAACATCACGGGAAGGTGATTGAAACTGTATACTGCTGTATTATCGGTCTTGAACTCCTAATATCAGACTACTTGTGCGGGAGAGGTGATAATAAACTAACCAATATTGGTATATTTGGCAACTCGACCGAGATCACGTGAGTGGCACATGCACAGCCCCAACTTTCGAGTTTTTTTGTTTGTTTGTTTGTTTATCTGTCCGAAATTCATTTGCCTAATCACCCGGCTTAATTGGGCAGGAGGAAGGAGGAGGAAGTGCACAGGACTGCAAGATGGAAGGATTGGCTCCTTGCGTCCCTAAGATTGATTATAAGACGAAGGACCGGTCATTGACAGCGCTTTTTTTACGGCCTTGTGAAACACGGTAGATGGGGAAGGGGGGAGGGGAGTAGGGGGAAGGGCAGGGGTGAGCTGACGAAGGGGAGGGGAAAGGAGTAGCTCAGGTAGATCTTTTTATTCAGTGGCAGTCCAACTTGGCAAGGCGTCGGGAAAAGGGTGAAGGGAACACGGGAAGAAATGTTTTTTTCAGTTCACAGTGAGCGAAGGAGGAGAGAAAAGAAGGGAGGTGAGCCGCTACAGAGCGGGGGGAGGAGGGAAGGGAGGGCGTCGTTGAGTCGAGGTCCCATCTACCCCCTCCCCTCTCCTCCCCTCTGCCGGCATGCGCTCCCCACCCCGAT
>NW_020870511.1:166234-168057 GCF_003789085.1 Penaeus vannamei | reverse complement strand
TCCTCTCTCTGTCTCCTCTCTCTCTCTGTCTCCTCTCTCTCTCTCTCTCTCTTCTCTCTCTCTCTCTCTCTCTCTCTCTCTCTCTCTCTCTCTCTCTCTCTCTCTCTCTCTCTCTCTCTCTCTCTCTCTCTCTCTCTCTCTCTCTCTCTCTCTCTCTCTCTCTCTCTCTCTCTCTCTCTCTCTCTCTCTCTCTCTCTCTCTCTCTCTCTCTCTTCTACCTTTATATTTTTTCCACTTAGTTTTTTGTGTTAAATACTTTGTTTCTCATTTTTTTGAAGCATTTATTTATTATTTTTCTTACCTTCTCCAGAACTATGAGGAACGCCTATACCCAGCTCGAAAATGGGCATGTACACAGGCGAAAGGCATCGAGCAGACAGCACTTGTGAGTCCAATGTTCCGCACGCTCTTCAACTACATATCAGGAAAGAATGTTCCAAGTATGTTGTAAAAGATCCGTTCATTTTTTTTCTTATATGGTTATAAAATCAAGCTTTATGTATAGTAACCAATATAAAAAATGAGAATGTAAGAATTACGGTATACAAGAATATCTTTTTGACAATTGGAGTAGAAATAAAGGAATATTGCTAATTTTGAACTATAGGGTGACATACATTTGGATATCAAATGTAAATGAATAACCATTGTTTTCTTTTACACATTATTATTATATTATTGATTCATTGTATTGTCATTTAAAAATCTTTTAGAGACAAAGTACACCTTTTGATATCATCACTCTCTTGGCATACTATCTTGGCAGCTGCATCCATAACCTTATTGTCTAAGACTGACTGAAAAGACAGATTGTCACAAGCTTCTCATATCACAAGATATATATTTAATTTTTCAATGATATGTATTTTTTTCTTTTTCATTTTCTTTACTCTTTCTTTCTTTCAGTCTTTCATTTTCTTTTCTCTTTTTTTCTTTCATTCTTTCATTTTCTTTTCTCTCCCATACCCCATTGGTAAAACCCCATGTAAAAGTTTGTATATCAGCTAGCACCACTTCACATCCTTACCCCTGTTACACAGACATTCGGATCGACATGACCTCACCTGTGACAACCTATGTGGAGCCTGGTCCTGGTCCAACCTGCGAGTCCACCTTCACCATGGCATTCCTGATCCCAGAGGAACACCAGGAAGATCCTCCGGCTCCCCCTGATAATACAATTTTCATCGAGGATCGGCCAGAGATGAGAGTGCTAACACGGTAGGTCATAATTAAGGATTTACGGAAAGTCATGAACTATGATGATGTTGAAGAATTCTTGATTTGATGTCCTTGAAATTTTTATATATGTGTGTTTGTTTGTGTATTTATTTATTTACTCAGTATATCGGATATGTCTATACAATATTGAGTGCTGCCTTTAAGAAACAAAGTTTACATAATCCTCACTTTTAAAGGGTACCTGCAGCCTTAATTGTTTATTCACTTATTCAGGTAATTTTGGTTAATATTGCTATTCCTTACAGATATAACCTATATTACTTATAACGGTAATAAACTACATTGTATATCAGATTTTATAAAGTTTTTTATATGGAAGTGAGAGATAGAAATATCAAAAAATGATGTAGGGATTTTATTCTTTGAACTAAATGAAAAATAAATGTTACATTCTACCTTATCCATATCTTGATTTCATTATGATTTACACTATTGTTGCTAACAATAAGATTGGAAGAATTAAATGTACAATGAGTTTTTCCTTCATGCCTGTCCATCTTTCTCTTTGTTCTATCTCTTATTTGCATTTAGGTCTTATTTTCTTTCTCAGCTCTTTTTGATATCCTATTGTCTTTATCCAG
>NW_020870511.1:148734-151234 GCF_003789085.1 Penaeus vannamei | reverse complement strand
ATATACGTACACAAGAACAAGCACATAGAACAAGTAGAATGAGAGCATAAATTAACAGATTTCAGATACTTTATTCAGATACGCACACATCCCCCCCCCCCCCCCACACACACACACGTACACGGACGCACACTCACATACACAATCCACCCCACCTGTCTTCCATGCCTTGAATTCCAATTAATTCGACTCATTAAATCACTTGATTCTCGTCCAGCCTCATCATTAGCCACACAAAAGGACACGTGTTCTCTGCAAATTTATTCTTCGTTGTCTCCTATTTTCATCGCATTCTTCTGTCTCCTCTCTTCGTCTCCTTCCTTCTCGATGTGAACGGTTTCGAAGGCAAATGGACGGTGTTCGTTTAGTTCACAGGAAAGGGAAGAGCGATTGGGATATTGTTGCGCTAAATTCTTTCGTTTGTTCATCGATCATTCTTCTTCGCTTGCTCGTGCGTTATTATCAGTCTTTTGTTGATATTGATATCATTATTCTTTCCTCCTCTCTCCTTTCTTTCTCCTTTTTTTTTTTTTTTTTTTGTTGTGTCATAATCAGTCTTTCCTCTCTCTCTCTCTCTCTCTCTCTCTCTCTCTCTCTCTCTCTCTCTCTCTCTCTCTCTCTCTCTCTCTCTCTCTCTCTCTCTCTCTCTCTCTCTCTCTCTCTCTAATTATCGTTCTTGCCTCCTCTTTTTCTCTCACTTTTTGTTCCTCTTCTCCTTTCACATTGTTTGGTTGAATGTTGATATTCTTTCTCCCTTTTTGTTGAACATTGATATCGTTTTTATCTCCTCTCTTTCTCTTTCTCCTTTTCTGTTGTGAATGTTCATATTATCAGTCTTTTCCCCCTCTTTTTTCTCCTTTCTGTTGATATTGATATCATCAATCTTTCTTTCTTCACTTCTCCTTTCTGTTGAATGTTTGCATTATCATTCTTTCCTCCTCTCTCCCTCTCTCTCTCTCTCTTACTGTTGAATATTGGTATGATTCTTTCCTCCTCCCTCTCGTTTTCTCTTTCTGATCAGCTCTCAGAGTAACTTCTGCCCTCTGCGATTTAATGCGTTCCCTGAAACACATTCCTAAATAGATATAGCACAAGTGTTCGCAGAATATATCAAGCTAGTTCTATTCGCACCAGTTTCCAGTATAAGTGTGGTGATGTGAAGAATAATATATCAAGAGCAGCACGAACTTTTGTTCTTTTTCCTCTCACCAAAGGCATTCTGTTTGGGGGAAGGTCTTTGGGGGGGTCACAGTACTCGCAGTATAGGCCTATAGCAGGGGTTCCCAACCTGGGGGCCACGGGGGTACTGTCCGGGGGGGCCTTTGAGTAAAAAGTATTAAACTGTATTTTATCTCACCTACAGGACCTACATATAATTATCTCTCGCATATCAATTAATTGGAATCTTTTCAAAAAGTGTCCTTGTCCTATAGCTATTGACGCCATTACACTATTCATAACAAGTAATGGAGAGGATTTACATACTTGGTCGGGGGTCACAGAATGAAAAAGGTTGGGAATCACTGTCCTTTAGTAAGATAAGTGGGCCTAGAATTTGGCAGGATGTACGGGGGTTTTGACGGAAATGTATATTTGGAAACCATGAATTAACGCTGCAATACTGAAATTATTCCATTCGTTACTTTTTTTCCAGATTAGTTAACGGTTTCGTATAAAATGTGAAAATTGAATTGATGTAGGCATGTTATTTTTTAAACTCAAAACGTATCCTGACCCAATGTATGTGCATAAACTAGGTAAACTGCTGTATTTATTTAACTTAATAGCCTCCGCCTTGCTACGTTCGAAATCAGAAAAAAGGCTCCCATTTTACAATCTCGGCCTTTTCTTCACCTCAAATTTTATTAGGCATCATATATTATATATATTATATATATATATATATATATATATATATATAATATATATATATATATAATATAATGTGTGTGTGTGTGTGTGTGTGTGTGTGTGTGTGTGTGTGTGTGTAAAAAAAGAATTCTTGAGACATGTTCTATTTCTGAGAAATGGATGAATTGTCTTGTATTAATGACTATCCAACTTTCATTGCTATATTTTCAATCTGATCATTTTCATTTGTTCATTAATTGAATTTATTATTGAAGAACGTAGTTGCTATTTATATTTTGTCTGATCTTCAGTTTCCTTCCAAAATATCCCCATTTTCTTTCCTGTTTTCTTTCCTCCTCGGTCTCACCTTCAACATCCGTCTGTTTTACACGCCATTTTACTGGAGACGAACATTCACGGTGTATTTATCCCCCAGGACGTTCATAACAGCCAACTTATATCTGCGCTGGCTCGACGGAGGTGTCAGAATTCTCTCGAAGGCATCAAGGAGCACAGGTGAGTAATATGTGTATGTGTGTATATATGTGTGTGTGTGTGGGTGCGGGTGCGTGTATGTGTGTTTGTGGGTGTGTACACGCATGTATGTTAGTAACATCCTCTTGTCAGGAATACCCATGGATGTACTTTG
>NW_020870511.1:123734-138734 GCF_003789085.1 Penaeus vannamei | reverse complement strand
ATAGGTTTTTAGCTAGATCTTTTTACCTAAGATTAGTAACATGGGAGATGTATCCCCCGCTTCAGTTCCATAATTTTTAGAGGGGGATGGGTATTTCTATGTTAAACGGGTTATGAAAAGGGATTCATCATCTTCAATGCACCCCCTAGATTGAGCACAAGAGCCTGACGCTTGGGGAAGTCCTGGATGGAGACCGCATGGCCAAGTCCGACATAAGGATCAAGTTCAAAGGTCAGAATCAATTTAGAAAGTTTTTTGTTAATTGTTTCCTGAAGTGTGCTTTAGTGCGCAACACACATGTACACACACACGTGCACACGCATACGCGTGCACACACACACACACACACACACACACACACACACACACACACACACACACACACACACACACACACACACACACACACACACACACACACACACACACACACACACACTCACTCTTTACTCACTCACCCACCCACTCACTCACTCACCCACTCACTCACTCACTCACTCACTCACTCACTCACTCACTCACTCACTCACTCACTCACTCACTCACTCACTCACTCACTCACTCATTCTTTCTCTCATTCTTCTCTCTTCTCTCTCTCTTTCTCTCTCTCTTTCTCTCTTTCTTTCTCTCTCTTTTCTCTTCTCTCTTTCTCTCTCTCTCTCTCTCTCTCTCTCTTCTCTCTCTCTCTCTCTCTCTCTCTCTCTCTCTCTCTCTCTCTCTCTCTCTCTCTCTCTCTCTCTCTCTCTCTCTCTCTCTCTCTCTCTCTCTCTCTCTCTCTCTCCCTCTCTCCCTCTCCCTCTCCCTCTCCCTCTCCCTCTCTCCTCTCCTCCCTCTCCCCTCTCTCCCTCTCTCTCCTCTCCTCTCCCTCTATCCCTCTCTCCTTCCCTCTCCCTCTCTCCTTCTCTCCTCCCTCCTCCCTCTTCTCCTCTCTCTCCCTCTCCCTCCCCCTCTCCCCTTCCCTCCCTCCTTCTCCCTCTCCCTCTCTCGTTTTCACACTAGGAACCTAAATGTCGAATATTCTGAGGTTCTTATGAGAAATCCTTGTTTGGATGGTGGATATGGGAATGTGTGCTTGCAAGTTTGTGTGTATTTTGATATTTTTGAATATGAGTTTTTCACTCCATATATCTTTGTAAAAAACAACAGAAGCGAGAGTGTTTCTCTCTTTCATATCTTTTCTCCTTTACTTTCTCTCATTTTTCTCTCTCTGACAGTCTTTCCTCCTCTTCCATCTTTGCTTGCATCTTTTAGTATAGACTAAGCACTCGTCCATGAACAAGTGCTCATTAAATCTTACACGTGCCAGAAGATATTTGCTAATAGGCTGCAGATAGTTATTAATATATATTTTTTAAGGATACTGGTATGGCTAGATCAGAAAATTTAATGCTAATTAAGTGTATACTAATTAAAGAAGAAGGATAATTAAATGCAGATTACAGTTAGGAGATTTAATTTGTGGTGATACTTTTTAGTTAATTAGTATTAAAGACTGTATTTTGTTCCTGTATACCTGAAATACTTGGTATATGATTATCAATGCATTATGTGAAAACCTATTGTGGTTTTATGAAATATGTTGTCAGTGAATATGGTTACAGGGGATCCACATTATTTGTCATTAGTATGGACCAAAATAATATGGCAAATGATTTGATGGATAGTGATACACAATTTCACATAGGAATACATTATAATAGGATGTAATGTGTTCCTCGACTGTAATATCCAGTGGTTTGCTCAAGCATATAATCTCTCTTTATATTCTATAAAAAGAGTAATGCCTAGATTTTTATTTTTTGGAAAGTAATACAAAAGCAAAATGCAAACATTAGGCATTGGGAAACATGGTATTATTATTTCTCACAACGCAAGTTCAGAGGAGCGGCCATTGGCATGTGGCAGAGGTGTATGGAACGAGAGTGGGGCTCGGCACTGGTAGATAGGAGAGGATCATAACCTTTTACATAAGCCATCTCATCTTCATTTTCATCCAGGTTTCTTGTGAAGGATCCTCAGGAGTGGCTGAGGTGGCTGGGTCAGGATCATCATGCATTCACTGTTTGATATGACACAGTTGGAAAAAAAAGAATGAAGGGTAGTCTACTTCATTCTAGCTTTTATTGCCTTTTTTATTATAGATATATCAAACTTTATGGTCCTTCAAGAGCCTGATATCAGCTGTGACTTGGTTGTCTTTATATCTTTTTATTTAAATCCGTCTTATGTCGACTGTCAACATTTACCTGTGTTTTTTTTTTTGGATCAGCCATTATTCATTAATGGATGTGGAAAGATACAAAAGAACGACAACTGCAACAACAAAAGATTAATAAACAAAAGGGAAGAGAAAAAAATATTTAACATTATATTCTACAGATGTAGAAGAAATATATTTAGAACTAGAATTTACAACATCGGTAAGAATTCCTGATCCAAATGATGATGCATCATTTCACATATTAACTCCTTACCCTTACCCTCCCTTTCCAGAGAACATGCAAAACCGAAAGCTTTGCGACCTGGTGTTATCGGAGGAGGAGGTGCAATATCTCCGAGAGGCCATCGAAGAGCACTACTACTACGAATTTGTAGTTGATGATATCCCTGTGCGAGACTTCATTGGTCATCTGGAGGAGTCAGGCTTTGTCCCCCACACCCACAAAGTATACCTGTGGACACACCAGCATTTCAATATTTACTATAATGATAATAAGGTAAGTTCTCCTCAGGATGGCTTGTTGGACATTGTGTATTTTGGTGAAGTACATCTTGTGTCATGTATTAGTGAAATTACATATTGTTAGTTGAAGTATTGTGGCACTCTTTGGTTGCTTCTTTGAATACTTATTTTGACATATTTTTTTCAAATAACCCCCAGATCATCTATGTAAATGCAACAAAGGAGCATGCACCTATTTCCTTGGATGATGTAGAGCCACCACTCAACATACAGCCCACATATTCTGTGACTTGGATTCCTACAAAGTAAGTTTCCTTTTTGTGTGTGTTCAGACATTTTATTTATTATAAGTATGTCTCTTTTTTTCTTATGTATATGCTTAGCTGATCTAAATTAGCTTTGTGTCGAAAGTCATTCAGGTTATTTGAAAAATTTCACCATGATTTGTTTTACCCATCAAAGGTTGAGATTGCATTTACACAGACTCACCCACTCGGGCTTCCAACAGAATTGCACATGCGGACCGAGGGCGGCTTATTCAGGACAACAGCTTCTTCCCACGCAGTCTAGAGATCCACTGGCTTTCCATCATCAACTCTATGGTGCTTGTGTTTCTCCTCATAGGCTTTGTGGTTATTATCCTGGTAAGTCTTGATAAACCGGAATAAATTCAAGATTTAAATGAGCCGGTCTTTGAGTGGTGTGTTTTTATTCTTTTGTCTTTGTTATTATTATGATTTATTATTTTGATTGTTATTTTTGATCTTATTGTCATTATTGTCAGTGTTTTATATGGTAATTGCTGCTATGCATGTGACACTTATGGTTTTATGTAGGATGTATATTGGATCCAGAATATTTTTATCATTGTAAAGAAACACTGAATAGTATTAGTTCAAATTAATAAGAATATGTTCCCAGTTTTCTCAGTATTTTTTTCCTCTTCTCTCTCCTTGTGGTGATGTAGACCCGAGTGTTGCGGAATGACTTCGCACGCTACAACATTGACGAAGAGGGCCGGGACGACATAGAGATGAGTATGGTTGGAAAATCATCCACACCGATGTATTCAGGTTCCCACAGCACAAGAGCCTGTTTTCATCCATTCTGGGTGAGAAAGATAACATTTGGTAGATGGATTGAATTGGTGCAATGTTAGTGATTAAAGAATGAGGAATGATTTTGTATCCTACATATATTTTCCAATTCATTTTATTGTTAACTATTGATTTATTATTAATTATAATCTATAAACCAGTCTAATAGCTAAGTATTTGCAGGTGTTGGATGTCAGTTCTTGGCAGTGGCAGTGGGGATCATCGGCATGGCTCTGCTGGGCATGTTCAATGTCCACCGTCACGGCTCTATGAACAGTGCAGCCATCTTCCTGTATGCCCTTGCGTCAGTCATAGCAGGATACGTTTCCTCATCCAACTTCAGAATGATGGGCGGCACCAAGTGGGTGTCCAACATCAACTTGACAACCGTGCTCTTTGCAGGTGCAGTGCTTTAGAAGTTTGGAAAAGAGAGAGAGAGGGAGAGAAAGAGGAAGAGAAAGAGAAAGAGAGGGAGAGGGAGAGGGAGAGAAAGAGAAGAGAGGGAGAGGAAGAGAAAGAGAGGAAGAGAGAGAGAGAGAGGGGGGGAGTTGAGCTGAGTTGAGTTGAGTTTAATTGAGTTAGTGAGAGAGGAGTGGAGTTAGCAAGAGAGAGAGAGAGAGAGAGAAGGGCACAGACTGGTTCAAAGAATGGAAAGGAATGATTCTGAAACTGATAGCTATGTATGTTTTCTTTTCATAGATGTAAGTATTCATCTCCATTGAGAGCAATTTACAAACTTTGCCATACCCGTAAGTGGAACATTTCATCTGTTTGGTTAGAACAAGAACACACCAGAAGCAGCTTCTTCTATCTGTTGCATCGTTTGCAGGTCCATTCTTTTTGATCTGGAGCATTCAGAATACGGTCGCTTGGGCCTACCACTCCACCCAAGCCCTTCCCTTCACTACCATCATCCTGTTGCTGCTCATGTGGATCTTTGGTGAGTGTTTGAGCCTTCCATTTTTAGATGTTGATGCACCTTTTTTGTTCGGAAGAGTTTAAAGAGATTGTGAGATGTAGTCTGTGATTTATATACATATGAGTGTAGGTGTTGTAATTACTTTTTTCATTGGTGCATGTTGAAATTGGTGTATGTATGAATTGGTTTCAATGTTTTTTGTGACTTCTGTATGTAATAGTTTATGTGGGTATTCAGATTGTTGCAGAAGTTAAAGGTTGGAAATAACTTGGACCCAAAAGAGTGATAGTAATGTCTTTAAGAAAATAGATCTTTTCCACAAAATCTAAGATGTATCCCCTTGCAGTGGGCTACCCACTCACCATTTTTGGAGGGATCCTGGGAAAGAACGGCCGCATAGAATACAATTTCCCTTGCCGGACGAAGAACATTGCACGGGAGATACCTTCAGGTCCCTGGTACCGATCCTCCTGGGCACACTGCGCTGTTGGCGGCTTCCTGCCCTTCAGGTAAGTTCCTTCTTCTCTTGCTTTGTCATACACTACTTTGTTGCTTATTTTCTTCTGCTTTGATAATTATGCTTGTTTTTCTCCTCTTTTCCTTAGGTTCTTCTTTTTCCTTTTCATCTTCTTTCTTGTCTTTTTATTCATTATTTCTTTTTGTTCCCCACTTCTTTTTGTCTTCTTCTTTATATTATTTTCTTTGTTGTATTTTCCAGTACTAAGTCTGTACCTCTTTTCCCACCAGTGCCATTAGCGTGGAAATGTACTACATCTTCTCGACACTTTGGGGACGCGAGCAGTACACCTTGTACGGGATCCTTGGTGTGGTATTCATCATCCTCCTGAGTGTGACTGCCTGTGTATCCGTGGCTCTCACCTACTTCCAATTGGCTGCGGAGGACTACAGGTGGTGGTGGAGATCCATCTTCAGTGCTGGGTGAGTGACAGGTTCTGAGTGGGGCCCCAAAGCAAGGTGAAATAATTATTGTCGTTATTTTTATTTTTATTATTAATTTATTTTATTATTATTTTTTTTTTTAAGCTATTTTCTGTATATTTATTTTTGTCTTTGGTCTTAAACTTGGCCAGTTCAAGGCATAAGTAAACTCATCAACTGCTTGATTCCCTTGTGGATGCAGGACTTTGTGAGAGAGAGAGAGAGAGAGAGAGAATGAGTGTGTGTGTGTGTGTGTGTGTGTGTGTGTGTGTGTGTGTGTGTGTGGTGTGTGTGTGTGTGTGTGTGTGTGTGTCACGCTAGAGAGTGTGTGAGAGAGAGTTTTTTCAAGGGTAATTATACAATGTTAGTTTAAATGCTTTTAATATAGACACATCTCAATCTGTCTCTGACCATATGAACTAATTGCATCTGGCTCTTGCAGATCTACCGGTGGCTTCGTCCTGATGTATTGTGTGTTCTACTACCTGAAACGCTCAAATATGTCAGGTGGCTTGCAGACCATAGAGTTCGTGGGATGGTCGCTTCTTACCTGTTACGTATTTTTCCTCACCCTTGGTACAGTCTCCTTCATGGCCTCCCTCACTTTCGTCAAATACATTTATCGTAACATCAAGATGGATTAAGATGGGTCGTTTTATTTTGTTTTAATTTCTCTTTTCTCTTAAATGATGTAGACACTCATAGAGGGAAAAGAATGGGAGCATAATGGTGTGTCAGGAAAAGAGAGAAAGTCTTTTTCAAAAGGAATGCAAGTAGCTTGTTAAGTCAACACCATAGGTATGAACACACTGTATCATGGGTCAGGCTGTCTTGTACATGAATTCGATCTTTAGATTTAAGGTGAAGTAGCGAGCAGAGGAAGTAGCGTTTCAGCAGACTATTTATTACCAGAATTTGCTCAGTAAAGAGGCATTGATGATATTTTTATGAGGAAAACATTATTCAGGTTTCCTGAAGTACAAGGAGTATGTGCTGCTCTGTGGATGGAAACTCCCTCTTCACTTCAAGGCTTGTGAATCATTAAGTTTAATTAGGCTGACTGCATTCATGTGCCTGGTGAGACTATGGGAACTAAAGGACTCCTGGATGATACTTATTTATTATTATTTCTTTTTATGGTTGATAGACTTTCAACCTTCATGAAGTCCTTCCTTAGTATTTTTTTTTCTTCCTCTCCTTTAAGAAAAGGAAGCTCTTATGAACAGCATTGAGAGGGAGAGGGAGACTGTCCCTCTCTTTCTCAGTGCTAGTCCTTTCTACCTGGGAATTTGGATAATGCTGAATGCTTGCTGAAGGACCAAGTGCTAAGCCTAGTGCCTTATAACACTTCTAGGGGTCTGAACAGTAAAAATTCTCAAACTGTTAGTTGACTGATGATGACAAGAAAAATGCTTGGATGCTGCCCCCTTTCCATCAAGGTCCTTTGTATCAGATTGATACATTAGTTTGGACTGCAAGAGGAGGTTTTATATCTTTTTATCTGTCTGAGTGTCTGTGTGTCTGTCTCTGTCTTGCTCTTGTCAGTCTACCTCTATGTTAGGCTGTGTTGCCGTATCTTCTAGGCATAGACAGAATATGACATAGAAGTTTATGTAGTTAGGGTAATAGAAAATCTCAATTCAATTTTTGCTAAAGACACAAAACACCATATGCACATTTCTGAAGAGGTAGCGGATGCTTTGAAACATTATAGAAGTACCAGTGTGTCATATCATTATCTTTTTTTTCTCTCTCTTCTTGAAATGGGTTTAGATCCTATGGATAAAGATTTTATTGGACTTCACAGTGTGTGTATATCTAGCAGTTTTAAACTAAAGTCTGTACTAAGCATGTATATGACTGGTAGGAAGGCAGAGTGTGTGGCATAGTATTTTTTTCCTTAGTCCCGTATACTGGCCAGTTACCAAAACTTAAGCTATTGTTTGATACAGAAAACATTGCATTAACAGTCTATCATGCCTGTTGTGTTGTACAAAGCAGTTAGCAGTTAAATTGTGAATAGAAAGCTATTATTAATGAACAGGAATCTCTAATTTAGGTATTTTATGCTATTCATTTAATAGATACATTATTCACCAGGCAATTGACATCCCAAGAAAGTGATAGATTTTTTTTTAAGGACATTTGTATGTCTCCAACAGCTTTTGTACAAATCAAAATGATATTTTGTATTTGTTCAGGAAAGATATTTAGTCGAATAATAGGAATGAAGAATGATGGTGAAAACAAATGAAAATTGAAAGATACTGACAGATGAATTGTGTTGAGTAAAAAACCCTTTTTTCCAATTTTATTATTGTGAGCATCAGTGTTAATGCAGTTAGGATCATTATCATTTCTATTTTTACTATATGCTTTATTTGTTTATATATCCACTTTCATCACTGTTTACGTCCATCAGTTGAGCAGAGTTTAACCAGAGCTTGTTGCATTTTCTCAGTAAATGATTTTTGAGGTTTTGTCTTATCAGGTTGTACACATTCATTGCCCCAACGCCCATACCCATAAATCCCCCCCACACACACATGCACAACACTTACACACACACACACACACACACACATGCACGCACACACTCACACATGCACGCACAAACTCACACGCACACACTCACACGCACACACTCAACTCACTCACTCACTCACTCACTCACTCACTCACTCACTCACTCACTCACTCACTCACTCACTCACTCACTCACTCACTCACTCACTCACTCACTCACTCACTCACACTCACTCACTCACACTCACTCACACACTCACACACACACACACACACACACACACACACACACACACACACACACACACACACACACACACACACACACACACACACACACACACACACACACACACTCTCTCTCTCTCTCTCTCTCTCTCTCTCTCTCTCTCTCTCTCTCTCTCTCTCTCTCTCTCTCTCTCTCTCTCTCTCTCTCTCTCTCTCTCTCTCTCTCTCTCTCTCTCTCTCTCTCTCTCTCTCTCTCTCTTCTCCTCTCTCACACTCTCCTTCTCCCTCTCTTACATGCTCCTTCTCCCTCTCTCACACTCTCCTTCTCCCTCTCTCACACTCTTTCCCTTTCCCTTTCATACCCCCCCCCTCTCTTGTTCCTCCTTCTCCTCATTTCCCTCTCCCTCTCCTCCACTTCCCCTCTCCCTCTCCTCCACTTCCCCTCTCCCTCTCTTCACTCTCCTCTCTCCTCTTCCCCTCTCCCTCTCCTCCACTTCCCCTCTCCCTCTCTTCCCTCTCCTCTCTCCTCTTCCACACTCCTTTTCTCTCTGTTTCAAAAGATTACCAATATATGTTATATAGGTTGATATGCTTCTGTAACAGTATTTTTTCAATGTTAGGTTATAGTTGTGTAATGATTCACAGTTGTAAAAAGGGATATATTGCTCATGTGTCATTTACGTGTACAGAATGAGAGAGGAACATTTTGCTTGTGTGTGTCCGCTAGCTTATGTGATTATTTCTGGACAGATAGATATATCTTCTCGTTAGTAGTATTAGTAAAAGGAAAAAGCCGGGCATGTGTGATATATGTGTATCTGAGGTACAAGATGTTTTAATAATCTTATCCATTTGCAACTAGTTTTTTTCTTCTTCTTTCTCTCTTACTTTCTTTAATGAAAGAAATGTAATCCTTTATTTAATTCTGTGGCATTTGAAATCCAGACATGATTATCAAAATTATTGTCTACAAATTATATGTAAAGTCAAATTTTATTTAACAATTATAAAGTGTGTGCAGATTGATAATGATAGAAAGGCCTTGTTACTATAATGCTTTTTTCTTTTGATTTTAAGATATTTGTGTATTTTGTTGATTGTTATTTTCAGATTTTATGATGCATATATTTTAGGAGGGAAATAGTCACATCTGCAGTAATGATTAAAAAAAAAAAAAAAAAAAAAAAAACAGATTTACATGGACTTGAATTTATTAAACAAATATGCCAGTTATTATACTGTTAAAAAAATATTTTCTGATATGTAAACAGTATGTGACTGGAGTTTCTGCTGAAAGTTGTCATATCTATTGAAAATGTAAAGAATTTTGTTTTATCTTTATGTTTGCCACGAAACTAAGAATTAACAGTAGTGGAAGGTATAGTTAATTCCTCTTTATTTATTTATTTATTTATTTATTTATTTTTCTTTAATAATGGAAAGTGAATACCATTTAAAATTATGTATAATTTCTTATTATGCTGTGGGCATTATCCTGCGTTATTCGATATCATTTTCTAAGTTCATTTTGGTTGTTCATAGTGTTTGGATGTGCTCATTCAGGTGTATATAAGTCTATGTTTCTTTTTTTTTGTGCCTTTCTTTTTCATGGTTATTTATTCACATTAAATAGCATTGCCTTCCACATCACTGGAGTTCTTTGTAAATCTGGGTAATTAGCAGTTGTACACAATATAGTGTGTTGTGAAACAGTATTAGGATATTTTGAGTGATGTGTTGTGATTGACAATGTAACTTATTTTGAATGGAGTGACTGCTATTTATTTCTGGCCGTCATGCCTCAGATGGCACAAAGTTTTGTAATTTTCCTGTGTAAATATATAACTCTCTCCCATTTAATTGTGAATCTCTAATGTAATAATGATGACCACCATTTGCATTTATTACTGTATTTTCTTTTTCTTTGGAGACACTGACACCTTGTTGTGGTTTAAAGGCAGCAGTTAAGAAGATTGTGGTTGTTGTTTTTCCTGCTGTTTTTCAGTGGTGAAGTCATACAACGTAGATTGTGGAGAAGAGAGAATATATGGTTTATTGGTAGGATGAAGAAAATTGTATGGGTATTAGATGAGAAACATATGTAACTGTGTAACCACTGCAGAAGATCTTGAGTGGGATTTTATTCTCAAGGTGAAAGACGTTGAAGGGGATTTGAATGCCTCATGTAATTAGATCTCTCAAGTTCAATATTTTCATATCAGAGGTTATGAAAGGAGTCTCACATTTATGATATTATGCTTCTACCATATAAGAATCCTGCCTAGAGGAATTGGGAGTCACAGGCTGTAATGTCTGGAGGCTTTGGTTGCTGTTGAAGGCCTGTTTGGGGAACGTTTGTCGTACATTCCAAGGGCATTATGGTGCATTTTGCATTGGATCATTTGGTGGTTTGATTTTCTTTCTTTTTCTTGTACGTTGCTTTTCTGTAGTGTAGATTCTTCTAGTGTTTTATGATATTAGCTCAAGAGGTGCAGAAATGGTTTAGTTTTCATTCCCAAATAGAATAGTTAGATTATGCTTATAGATTTGTATATACATATATATCATTGTTTAACATGTGGTCCAATACCAAGAAAGTTTTAGTTTTGAATTAGTGAAATGGCACATCTTACCAAACCCATTTTGTTTGGTGAACAAGAAGTAATTTTGAGGATCGTCACTTTCACTGCTTTCTAATCCAGTAACAATTGGCTCCTGGAATCAATTGGGTGAAATAATTCTTGTGTTTCCATACTGAGAGTTAAGCTGTGATTTCTTTATCCTGTGAGTCTTAGTTTCAGTTTCTAGATAAGGTCATAGGTAGATATTTGTATATTTGCTAAAGAAACTGCATTTGTCATACAAATGAAGTTCCGTTAAACATAAATTTAGCTTGTACAAGCTCAGTCAGACCAGATAGAGTTTCAAACATTTCCACACGAGATGCCACAAATGACCCAAACAGTTAATGTGGTAGAGGATCTTTTATTAAATAGTGGGATGCCGAACAAACCAGTTTTGTTGCCTCCAGACAACAGTGGCTGCGGTTAGCTAGTCCCATCACTCTGTGTGTTTTCATTCATTTTCACATTTCTTGAACCATATCAGAGTAACAAGAACGGAGAATATAAAGTTTTTATTTCTTCTTTTTTATCGAAGGGGAGAGATTTATGAAGTATATTGTTACTATACATTTTCTGTCACTTGGGGAGTGGGGAAACCCCTTAACTGTATTATTTAATGTAATATTTCATCTTATTTATTTTTTGGCAGAACATTTCAGATGATTTGTTTATGATAATTATACAGAGGTTTTTGTCACTGTTACATCTATTTTGTCTCCATAGAAATCCCTTTTGCATGCCTTAGTCCTGAAAAAAAGTACAGTCAAGGGGTTAACACAAATTATTTGCATAAATAAATGGTTGTAGATAAATGGTAATTTTGATATTTCATTTTCCTTAATTCTGTAAATGTACACATACAGACATATTAATGCAAATATCAGTATCAAATGCACAAACATTAATACAGATATCAACTTTTTTATTTCACCCTGCAGTAATGCACAAAAAATCTATGCTATAACTAGTCTGAGTTGCAAATTGGTTGCCTTATTAAATATATGTAAGCTAGATGGAATTTATTTCTGCATCATAGATGTTCAATATTGATACCTTAGAATATGGTTATCAACATATAATATCTGGTGTATAAGTAAGTAACTTTTAGCAGGTTTCTGTAGCTATCTTGACATATTAACTGCCTTTTTATTTCACTGTTATAAGGGGGTTAGTTATATGAGTAATAAAGCAGAATATTAATATGAGTTTTTACAACAGAGGCAATATCTGATATATTTGTAGACAATAACAATATTTTTACATTTTACACTGAAGGCTTACTAAATGTGAACAAACACATGGTAAAAATGAAAAGGCATTAAAAGTCTTTCTTCAACCTCTCAAGATAGTTGACAGACATACTAGTGACCTTAGAAGCACATGAGACTTAACCATTAACCATTAACCATTAAGAGTCTTGTACTTAAATGCCTTAGAATGAGTAATAAAACATCCAAGAGAAGAAGTACTTGAAGTAAGATGTCAGTACTATCGTAATCAGTGAACCACATTGGACTAATACTATGGAATTACGAGCATGAAATGTCTCTCACTTTGTAACGTTTATATTGCACTTGATCAGATTGTGATCACCAATATAAGATAAGATGAGCAGTTAAAGTGGAATATAGCAGCACCAACGAAATAAGTAAAGGTAATGTGTGTCTCGATTGAGGAGAATAATCTAAAAATCATATATCTCTTAAGAGATATCTGAATAACATTCTATTTCAAAGGGATGACTTGCCAAATAATTGTCACCACCACCCAATAAATAATGGAATGATTAACATCACAAACTGACAATTATAAAATAATTATATAACTAAACTGGCAGTTATTAGATATTCACCATCGCCAACGTGTTATTCAGCGACTGATGATCACCACCAACCTGTCACAAATCAAATGATTATTATTACGTCTGTCATTATCAATAATGATTATTCACATCTGTCAACCTGTCATTAAACATCACCGACAAGTGTATCCCAAATGCCCCAGCAAAAAAAAAAAAAGAGAGAGAGAGAGAGAGAGAGAGAGAGAGAGAGAGAGAGAGAGAGAGAGAGAGAGAGAGAGAGAGAGAGAGAGAGAGAGAGAGAGAGAGAGAGAGAGAGAGAGAGAGAGAGAGAGAGAGAGAGAGAGAGAGAGAGAGAGAGAGAGAGAGAGAGAGAGAGAGAGGAGAGACGAGGAGAGAGAAATGCGGCTTGTCAGAGAAATATACAACCAACAAATACACTTCACCGACAAGTGTATCCCCAATGCCCTACCCCTTGTCCTCCCCTCTTTTCCTCCTCCTCCCCTCCATTTACGATATCGTAAGGCGCGCGCGCGTGTGTGTGTGTGTCTAAAAAAGAAAAGAGAGCAGTGCATTGCAGTTTTTGCAGCCCAAGAGTCGATTGGTGAACGGCCGAGAGCAATACAAAATTTTATCTCTTGGGAGACACTGGAAGCCACAAATGCTTGCCGTGCGGCTCGTCTGACAGGGGATCGGGGTTTGTAATAAGTATCTCGGCAATGGCGTTTTCTCACAGCAAAGTTAAATATAGCTTTTATTTTTGAAACTTTTGTCAAATCCTCTTTTTTTATAAATAATGGTGATTGACATTAATTTTACTCAATGTGAAATTTTTCAATATTTTCCGTTGCGATTTGATATTAAATGATCATAATGGTGATGGTAATAATGATGGTAACGATATGATGATAATGGTAGGAATGTTAATAATGATAATAATGATAATACTAATAATAACGGTCGTAATGATGATAATGAAAATAATAATGATGATAATAGTAATAATAATGATAAGAGTAATAATAATGATGATGATACTAATAATATTGATTATGATATATATAATACTCATAATAATAATGATAACACCAGCAATAACAATAATAATAATAATGATAATAATAATAATAATAATAATGGTAAGGATAATGATAATAATGATAATGACAATGATGATAATGAATAATAATGATAACAGTGATAGAAATAGATTTGCGCAATAAAAATAATACATGGTAAAAAATCTGTAGTTGTATCGAGATCATTATTAAAAAGAATGGAAAAGAAAGTGTATTGTGTGTTGATTGTACCAGTGGTAGGTTCTTAATAAATAGCTATCAGGTGGAATCTTGGTTTATTCCAGTACAAACGTCGTGTGATGTTTACAAGATGGCTCCTCCTGTAGTAGGATGCATGATGTTGCCGGCTCATTAAAATTTCCAATAATTCCGTAAGAACACTAAGAGGATCAACATCCTTCCGCTAACGAGACCAAAGGGATGAGAATCTCTACAATGTCAAAAAACAAAACAAACAAACAATAACACAGAATCGAGGGATGAGAGAAGTCGGTGGGAAACAACACACAACCAGAGGGAGGGAAACACATTTACAACATAAATAGCATGTAGATAACACTGGATTAATCTTTGACGACATTGTAATATATGACAAATATGGATAGATATATATACAGATCTCTCCCTTCGGGAGTCGCAAATGATGAAGAAGAAGAAAAAAAAAAAAAAAGAAGATAAAGAGGAGACAAAAATACAATGGCAAAAAAGGAGGAAAGACAGAATAAAATTGTTTTGAGAAAAAGCCAGTATGATGTGATAGAATCTGTGACTTGACTTACACAGTGCCAATAGGAATAAGGAGTTCCATTTGAAGTATTGATAGTAATACAAAATAAAATCTTGTGATAAATTGAACATAAGGATTACATTTTGACCTTGATTGCAGCACTGTGTACTTTTTGCACATATATCATTTCAGTTTTCTTTCATAAGATGGAGGATTACTCTGCTTTAGTGTAGATGGGATGTGAAATAGTGTAACACTATGTTCTGGGGGCCACGACACATATGATACATATCACTTATTTAAACGAGGACTGCGTCTTGGAGGCAGGTTGAAGCGAACTCGTTTCTTGACTGCAGGTGGGTTGTGAGGCGGCTGCGCAG
>NW_020870511.1:101234-118734 GCF_003789085.1 Penaeus vannamei | reverse complement strand
ATTATCATTATCATATATTATTATTATCATTATTATTATTATTATTATCATTATTATTATCATTATTATCATATTCATCATTATCATTATGATTGTTATTATTATTATTATTATTATTATTATTATTATTATTATTATTATTATTATTATTATTATTATTATTATTATTATTATTATTATCATTATCATCATTATCATTGTTATCAATATTATTGCTATCATGTTAGTAGAAGTAGTAGTAGTAGTAATTATGATATTAATATCAATAATAATAATGATAAGGATGATAATGATAAGAATGATAACAATGAGACGGATGATAATGATAATTATGATAATACTGATAATAATGATAGTAATAGTACTAATGATTATGATAATGATAATGATGTCAGTAATAATGATAATGAGGATGATGATGAAAATAGTAAGAATAATGATGATAATCATGATAACAATGATAATATTGATAATAATAATTGCATTAATAACAGTACTAGTAATCATCATTATGATCACTATTATCATTATCATTACTATTACACTTGTCAAGACTCATAGTTCTATCACTAAAGAGCATAATTAAGTATCTATCACATACCACTACAAACGCACTTAAGAAACAATTATACAAATCATAATGAATAAGGCCCTTTTTAATGTATATCTAGCTTTTAAGGAGGAATAAAAAAAAGGAAAATAATTGTGTAAAGAAATTACCAAGAAAAGAAAAAGTTTTATCATTAGGAAGAAAAGAAAAAAGAGCAAAAAAAATTGTTTATCTTATTACTATAAGTATAAGTATACTTATTAAGTATAAAAAGGATAATTATGTATATTGTATCATTACTATGTATCATTATCTACGCGTTGTTGTGTTAAGAATATCTGATATGACTATTACATTATGTATTATTTTGCCATTTTATGAAGAGTAGAAATACACTTTCAGATTTTGTATTTTTTAAAAATCGGTAACATGTATGCATTTTTCCTTTTATTTCACATTAATACTGAGCAACAAAACCATATACTAACAAGGAAATTGCAAGTTAAATGAAATGCAATTTTTTTTTTTTATCGGGAATTTTAGTAGTTTCAATTTCAAGTTCTGAAAGTGCCGGATTTTTGAAGTTCAGTCGGTAGTTGTATTATCGCTTACAAAGTCATTGTGTATTATTTTTTTAGCCATTAGCTGCTCTATACATACCCTCATTATAATTCTGTTATTTAGATTAGATTAGTGATCATAATGATGATTACTGGTGTTGTTATTAATACAATTATTATTATTATTATCAATATTATCATTGTTATTATGATTATCATCATTATTCTTGCTATTTTTATCATCATCCTCATTATCATTATTCTTACTATTTTTATCATCATCCTCATTATCATTATTATCTATTACATATCATTATCATTATCATTAGTACTATTACTATCATTATTATCCACCTTAGAATTAAAAAGAAAAAAAATACTACACAATAAATCTGCAAATTATTTATAACACAACAATTTTAATCCAGTCTATCTATCTTATAGTTAAAAAAAAACTACTTTATATACAATAAATGTGATTTTTTTTTATAGCTTAGTGTGTATATGATTTTACAACAATGATAATATATAGAAAACGAGGAATCTTAATTGGAATTTTAAAAGATATATGATTTTAAAAATATTACGGAAAATCTACACTTCCACTTATTGATCTACTTTATTACCAATTCACAACATATACTTTCTTCAATTCGTTATCGAGAAAATTCGTGAAGAAACCATTCGTTAAACGCTTATTTAAAACATTCTTTCGACATTGTTCTCTAAATTGTAAAAAAAAAAAAAAAAAAAAAAAAAAAAAAAAAAAAAAAAAAAAAAAAAACTTTTATAAGCCTTTTTTGATAGTTGAAAATTATTGCAGAATGTGTGATGATAATATTATTCACTATTACTCGATTTACTGATGCAATGCAAAACCGTTCCCCGATATATTTCTGTATATAACGAAAATATATGTTTTTCTGTTCATTCGCTAAGTACATTATGTTGTTCTCTGGGGCTGGTTCAAGGTCCCCCCCCCTATATTTCTGCATATAACGAAAATATACGTTTTTCTGTTCTGTGTGGCTAGTTCAAGATCCCCCCCTATATTTCTGTTTATATAACTGAAAATATACGTTTTTTTTCTGTTTCATCGCTAAGTAAATTTATGTTTGTTCTGTGTGGTAGTTCAAGATCCCCCCCCTCTATATTTCTGTATATATAAGAAAATATAAATTTTTCTTTTCTCTGTGGCTAGTTCAAAGATCCCCCCCCCCCCCTATATTTCTGCTATATAACGAAAATATACGTTTTTTTTTGTTTTCTTTCGCTAAGTACATTACTGTTCTGTGTGGCTGGTTCAAGGTCCCCCCCCCCTATATTTCTGCATATAACGAAAATATAAATTTTTTCTTTTCTCTGTGGCTAAGTTCAAGGTCCCCCCCTCCCCCCCCTATATCCCCTTATTTCTGTCAGGTAACGAAAATATACGTTTTTTCTTTTCTGTGCTGGCCTAGTCAAGCCCCCCGCCCCCCTCTATCTGGAATATACTTCTGCATATAACGAAAATTACGTTTTCTTTTCTTCTGTGGCTTAGTTCAAGATCCCCCCCCCCTATATTTTCTGCATATAAGAAAATATCTCGTTTTTTTCTGTTCATTCGCTAAGTACATTATGTTGTTCTGTGTGTGGCTGGTTCAAGATTGGTACACTGCCCCTATATTTCTGCATTAACTGAAAATACATTACTTTTTCTTTTTGTTGTGGCTAGTTCAAGTTCCCCCCCACTAATATTTCTGCTATATAACGAAAATATTGTACGTTTTTTCTGTTCATTCGCTAAGTACATCATTATTTTTTGTTCTGTGTGGCTAGTTCAAGCCCCCCCCTTTATCCCTTTATAATATATAACTGAAAATATATCGTTTTTCTTTTCTGTGTGGCTAGTTCAAGGTTCCCCCCCCCCTATATTTCTGTATATAAAGAAAATATTATAAGCGTTTTTTCTGTTCATATCGCCAAGTACATTATGTTTGTTCTGTGTGGCTAGTTTCAAGGTCCCCCCTCCTACCTTATATTTCTGTATATAACGAAAATATACGTTTTTCTTCTCACATTTGGCTTGTACATGATGTTGTTTGTGGCTCTAGTTCAAGATCCACCCCCCTATATTTTTGCTATATATATACGAAGGTCCCCCCCCCTATTATATATTCTTGTATATATAAACGAAAATATACATATTTTCTTTTCTTGTGTGGCTAGTTCAAGTCCCCCCCCCCCCCTATATTTCTTGTATATAACGAAAATATACGTTTTTTTCTGTTCATTCGCTAAGTACATTATGTTGTTCTGTGGGGCTAGTTCAGATCCCCCCCCCCTCTATATTTCTATATATATAACGAAAATATACGTTTTTCTGTTCTGTGTGGCTAGTTCAAGGTCTCCCCCCCCCCTATATTTCTGTATATAACGAAATATATACGTTTTTTCTTTTCTGTGTGGCTAGTTCAAGATCCCCCCCCCCCTATATTTCTGCATATAGCGAAAATATACGTTTTCTTCTGTTCATTCGCTAAGTACATTATGTTGTTCTGTGGGGCTAGTTCAAGATCCCCCCCCCCCCTATATTTCTGCATATAACGAAAATATACGTTTTTTTTCTGTTCATTCGCTAAGTACATTATGTTGTTCTGTGTGGCTAGTTCAAGATCCCCCCCCCCCGTCTATTTCTGAATATAACGAAAATATACGTTTTTCTGTTCATTCGCTAAGTTCATTATGTTGTTCTGTGTGGCTGGTTCAAGGTCTCCCCCCCCTATATTTCTGTATATACGAAAATATACTTTTTTCTTTTTCTGTGTGGCTAGTTCAAGATCCCCCCCCCCTATATTTCTGCATATAACGAAAATATACGTTTTTTTTCTGTTCATTCGCTAAGTACATTATGGTTGTTCTGTGTGGCTGGTTCAAGGCCCCCCCCCTATATTTCTGTATATAACGAAAATATACTTTTTCCTTTTCTGTGTGGCTAGTTCAAGATCCCCCCCCCCCCATATATTTCTGTATATAACAAAAATATACGTTTTTTTTCTGTTCATTCGCTAAGTACATTATGTTGTTCTTTGTGGCTGTTCAAGTCCCCCCCCCCCCTATATTTCTGCATATAACGAAAATATACATTTTTTCTTTTCTGTGTGGCTAGTTCAAGATCCCCCCTCCCCTATATTTCTGCATATAACGAAAATATACGTTTTTTTCTGTTCATTCGCTAAGTACATTACGTTGTTCTGTGGGGCTAGTTCAAGGTTTCCTCACCGATCCAGGCGAGGCTGAGGTTCAACAGCAAAATAAGCAGACTTGTAAGACTGCCTCTGTTACGTGTGCGTGAGCTGGAACGTAAAAAGGTTTCCTGCGACTATAGAAAGTAACACCTGGTAGAGGTTATCCTGCCATATATGTGTTTTTTTTTCATATTTCTTTTCTCTTTGCTTCTTTTTGTTCTTTTTTTTTTTGTCTCTGTCATTTTCTGTGTTTGGTTTCATGGCCACTCGCTGTCTTTGTTGGGCTTTCTGTCTCTTTTTAGTTTGTTTGTCTCACTTTGTCTGTCAATCTGTTTGTCAGTCTGTCTGACTGGCCCTTCCTCTCTCTCTGTCTGTCTGTCTGTCTCTCTCTCTCTCTCTCTCTCTCTCGTCATCTCCTCCCTCTCTCTCTCTCTCTCTCTCTCTCCTCTCTCTCTCTCTCTCTCTCTCTTCTCTCCCTCCCCCTCTCTCCTCTCCCTCTCCCCCCACTCTCTCTCTCCTCTCTCCTTCCACCCCCCCCCCTCTCTCTCTCTCCCTCCTCTCCCCCTCTCTTTCTTTCCTTCCACCCCCCTTCTCTCTCCTCCCTTCATTATTCCCATCTCGGCTTCCTCGCGGTAAACAGCAAGTATTAATAGCTGAGGTTCCAGAGAGCGGGAGAATGAGTGTTCCCTTGGCAAGCTTTCACACGATACTGTTTACAAACTCTGGCGCGCGGGTGTATATGTATGGCGCTTGTATAATAATATTCTCATAAAAGTTCAATGCTCTGGTTTTATTTCACAAATTTACGTATATATATTTCTTTTGTTAATGGAAGGGTTTGTTCAGTAGATGAATATGAAATAATGTGCCAAAAATAAGTATACGCGATAGCATCTGTTTTTTAAATTTCTAACCGATTAAATCTTGTACGAGGCGGCCGTTTCTTTTTATAATAATCCATCAAATTAATGTGCACACAACACACAAACACCTATTCAATTTACTTTGATAGAGCAGGAATGATAACCCAGACACGTTCACGACCACCGCACACACAGCAGCACAGGTGTTAACACGGGAACGGGAAAGTCTGGTGACAGGAGGAAGAACTGTGCTATCATTCGCTGAATAAGACCTGAGGGACCTGAGGCCGAAAAAAAATCTTCAATGACATCATGCTTACTGAAGCAACAATCCATATCGCACAAAGGGAAGGAGAGGGACGAGAAGGGGGTGTTATGTGTGAGAGAGAGGATGAGAAAGGGGAAGGGGGGGAAGAGAGAGAGAGGGAGAAAGGAGAGAAGGAGAAAGGAGAGGGTAAAGAGAGAGGAAAGAGAGGAGTGATGTATGTGAGAGCGGGAGAAAGAGATGTAAACGAGAAAGAGAAAAAGAGAAGACGGCGAGCGCACGTTCAGGTTATGTTCATACATATTGATTTAGGCCAATTATTAATTTTTATTTATCTATTCAAAATATTTTTTTGGTTTAAAAGTCACCTATCCCATTATCTTAGAGAAGGGAGATAACAATTCATTCGCTGTCAATAAAAGCTATTTCTTTTGTTGCATTGTTAGTTTATATGATATTGATTTATCTGATTATTACATTTTTTATACAAGTCCTTATCTCTCTACCTGCGGTGAATCTCCTTACCTTCTTATTTCTTATCCATAGTCCTCCTCCGATTCTTTTCGCGCGAGACATTTCTTAAATTTATCTTATATTTTTTGTTTAATTCCTTCCATACTGAGGAATACTTTCATTTTTTCATCTATTTTTTGCCATTCATTTTTTATTTTATTTTTTTTTTTTTCTTTTTTTTAAGTCCTTCGATACTGAAGAATAATTTCATTTGTTCATCTATTTCAACATTTATCTTTATTTATCTATTTACATTTTTTAAGTCCTTCCATACTGAGAAATACTTTCATTCTATCCTCTATTTTTGCATTTATTTCTATCTATCTATTCATTCTTTTAAGTCCTAAAATAAGAACACACGGACGAGAAAAGTTTTAGGCACGAAGAATCTGCTGCATAGGGACCGCGGGAGCAAAATGAATCATCCGACTGGCTTCTGTGGCGACGCGATGGGCGTGACTGGGCGCCTGCGAAGTGCATTTCCGTTGTTTATGTTATTGCAAAATAACAGGAAAATAACATATGATAATAATAATGATTATAATAATATAATAAGAAAATAACAGTTTTAAGTATATGTTTTGGGTTTCCTTCAAGCGCAGGCATTTTTTTTTTTTTTTTTTTTTTTTTTTTTTATGTCGAGTGAGTATTGGTTTTTGGGGAGTTTCTTTTTGACCCAGTATTATTTTAGTGCTCTTTGTCCTGAATATAATATGGGTATGGGTTTCTTTTTAAGCAAAACAATTTTGGGGTTTCCGTTTATTTTCTGATAAAAAAATATGGTTTTTTGAAGTCTGAAACGAGAAATTAATTTCATTGCTCTGTTGGTACTGTCTGGTCTGTCTAATAAATACACGTTTTGGGTGTTTTTTTGAGGGGCGCCAGGAAGCATTTTTGTTTCCTTTCCCTGTCCTTATATGGCTTGCGTCCAATATTTCTTAGTTCGATTTATTTTCACGTACAGATTTTAAATGGTATTTTTGAAATTCCAAACTTTGCAATTTAGTGTTGGAATGGTGCTAAGATGTTTATATCTCACTGTTATCGTTTGTTGTGTATCTTGGGCTATATTTGGTTATATGTTGTGTTATACGCTTGTGTTGAATGCTTTGTTATTGCCATACAACTTGATATATTATCTTTTATTAGAGAGGAGCGAATAACAGAAAGAAAGAGAAAAGAAACAAAAGAGATGGGAAGCAGAAGAGAGAGAGAGAGAGAGAAGAGAGAAGAGGGAGAGAGAGAGAGGAGAGAGAGAGAAGAGGAGAGAGAGAGAGAGAGAGAGAGAGAGAGAGAGAGAGAGAGAGAGAAGAGAGAAAGAGGAGAGAGAAGGAGGGAGATAGAGAGAGAGAGAGGAGGGGATAGGAGAGAAGAGAGAAGAGAGAAGCGAAAGAGATGGGACGGGAAAGAAAAAGAAGAGAGAGAGAGGAGAGAGACAAAAATAACGAAACTCATGATTAACGTCTCAGTCAGAGCAGAACAGTACGATTTTCTATACAAATTAACTTTCCATAGAAATATTTTGAGAATCGCTGAATGAATTAACGCACGACTAAGCAAAATCATATACCCTGTTATCAAATATTTACGCCAAACGATAATAGGTTGTGCATGCCAATTTTTCTTCGTAATAGAGTGAAGAATGATATATATTTAGCCTGGATCCTCCACGCTGAAAAACTGAAGAAAATCCATAACAGCGTTCGCGTAAGCACGAATCTGAATCCAGTCTTGAATTGTGTCCGTTTTTTTTCCCGTGTATTCAGGATTCACGCGGATTATACGCTTTCTAAACAGCCCCACGCACACGATAGGCCATGAAATAACTTGCTTGCTTTTACTTACTACGACTGTTTATAAACAAAGCCAGATAGCTGCGTTATGGTTTTGATGTATAAACACATACACACAGCAGCCACTCACTCCACTCAACTCCACATCCACACGAACACCCACCACACACACACACACACACACACAAACAGACACACACACATCCACACATCACACAAACACACACACACACACACAACACTCTTCACTCACAAGTCACCTCGCTCACTCAACCCTTCCACTCACTACTACACGCAGCACACACCACACACACATACAACAACACACCACACACACCACACACACGCACACATCACAAGATTCTCCCTCGGTGGTGTGTTCTTTCTCGTCATTCACTCATCACACACTCTCACACCACCACAACACTTCTTCCACACGACACACCACCACAACATGTATCACACACACACACACTACAACACACACACACCACATCACACACAACACGGCAACTGACGACAAACAGAGACATGCTGACAGATTGACCGGGTAGAGCGGAAAAGGGAGACAGCCAGGTATGAAGATATAATAAAAAACTGTAGAAAATATAGTGATTATCTCTCTTCTTCTAATCTAATCTGTTTCTTAAAAGGCTATATTAAAAACAAGCAAGTAGACTTAGGACTTTTACATTTAGTTTATACCATGTTAGAGAGGGCTCAGCATGTATTAACAATCCCTTATATTATTCTACTTTTTTTATTTCCTGTCTGTCTATCTTACTGTACCCTACCTACCTCTGTGTCTGTGTCTTGTCTCTGTTCTTCTTTCTCTGTCTGTCACTGTCTATCGTCCTAATTCTGTCTGTCTCTCATCCTCGCCTCCTCTCTCTCCTCCCTCGCTCAGAGTCTGATTGCAATCTCTCCATCAATCCACTAAATTGTCTCTCTCCTCTTTGGATGTATGGCTGATCTCTCCGCCACTAACGCTCCGTAGCCAGATTCCTCAATCGTGCCCTGCACCTCTCTACCTCACAACTTCTCTGCTCTTCACTGCCTCTCTCTCTCTCTCTCTCCCACCTCTCCTGCCCTTCACCTCCTCTACCTCTCATCTCTCTCGATCTAGTCCTCTCTCTCGCTCTCTCTCTCTCTCCTCTCTCCCTCTCCTCCCGCGTCACTCTCTCTCTCAAATCGTCTTTTCTATCTCTCTCTGTCTTTTCACTCTCTCTCTCTTTCCCTCTTTCTCTCTCTCTCTCTCTTTCCTCTCCGAATAGGAGTTTAGCGTCATTCTCTCTACACTCTCTTCATCCTCCTCTATCGTCTCTCATGTGCGCGCGAAAGCCTAATGTCTCACGATGGATCCGCTCCTGAGATATGGATCGGGGCGATAAAGTAGACGACAGACTAAGGGTGGTACAACGCAGACCTCTCAGTCGAAGTCTCTCTCTCCTCTCTCGTCTTTCTCTCTCTCTCCTCAGTCTCTCGTTCTCTCTCTCTCTCTCTCTGGCTCCTCTCGTTCTCACCGCTAGGAAAACACAGAAAAAAAAAAAATTTGGGTTGGGGGCGGTCCCTCTGCCGTTTTAAGGATAATGCAACATCAAATGGGAAGTATTCACTCACCCCTGCCCCAACCCTCCGCACTCCCGCCGCCCCTTCCCAACACGCATGCGCATACCCCAAATCGGCGTACACGTAATCAGCTGACTTCCTCCAGACGTCAGTGTTGCGTGAGATACCGTAGAGGGAGGACGTGTCGGACGCGGCTTGCCGTAAAATCACGTGTTAGTTGCTGTTCCCCTCACCGAGTGTCCTGGTGGGGTTCGTGTGTGCTGTCGAGTGATTCTTACAGCTGTGTCTTTGTCTTTTTTTTTGTCTGTGCGTTTCTGTCTTACAGCTGATTGAAGGTTTGAAGGAAGAAATTTGCCAAAGAAGGAAAATAATATTGCGACTTGTGGCTGGAATTGTGAGTTTTTTTCCTATTTTATTTTTTTTCTTTTCTTTTTAAAATAACCCCCACTAATGATGCTATAAACTAAATCACTAAAGCAATTTGTGGTTTTGTTATTATCGTCCACTACAACGTATGATTATTATCATCTTCATTACCATCAATACTATTTTTATTTTTGTTGATTAATAGAAAATAGTTTAAAGTAATGATAATAAAAAGCTAATAGTAATAATGATATGGCTATTGTTTAATCATTATTATTTTTGATTTTATTATCTATTATTTATTTTTTTTTTTTTTTTGCTGTTACTGACTTATTGTTGTTAACAAATGCATGACATATCATGTTAATTATTCGGATTATTATCGATCTAATTTAATTTACTTATTATCATGAATCATATTATTAATCATTATTTAATAGGTTATTGTTCCATCATCAATAATCATGATAAATATCAATTATAACCATGCCTTAACTGTTGATTCCGTTTTTAATTGCAGGAGAGGCAGCAAGTTTATTTTAGAAGAACAGAATACTACTTTCTGGGATATTATAATTGGTACGAATGTCATCTTTCTGTTTATTATTATTATCCATGTATTATTAGTGCAGTATATGATTATTATAAATGAAGTTGTTTTTTGTTTATTTTGGTCATTATTTGTCCTGTAAATTGATTCATGATAAACTTTATTGTAATTCTTTTTTTGCAGTATTTTTTATGTCAGCGCAAATAAAAGTTTACTTAAAATTATTGGACAATTGCTTCTATTACTATTAACTATCATCACATTATTTATCTATATTTCTTACGTTATTAGTACCACACTACTATTTATTGTGATGCCAGATAGATCATCGTCATCGTTTATTCCAATCTTCAAAATTATTATCAAAATCACATCATCATCATTCAAAAAACCAATCAATCGTACCATTCATCAGATACCATCAAATCATCACCATCAAACCATCAACCCATCACCATCATCAATTCACCATCAACTATCATCATCAATCCACATCACCTCATCATCATCAATCGTCATCATCATCATCAATCAATTCATGATTACCATTTATCATAACTTACCTACAACCCTGTTTCATGCGTATTTACAATTGCTTATATTAGCATCAGTTGCCAGGATGAAAATATCATGTATACCCCTTGGTAAAAAATCTATATTACCCATTTTATACCACGAATTATGAAGAAAAAAAAAATGAAAACAAAAAAACTGGTATGAAATGACTTGTAAATAGCAATATACCTCAACCTTTTTTTCAACTGTCCTTTTTGTTCCATAAAAAAACAACTGTTCTTACTGGCATCTAATAACGAGTTGTCAACCAAATTGTTTCAGTCGTCTAATAACATAAACAGCCATTTGTTCGAGAAGTTTGATGAAAGGGAGTCTCGTATTTAGGTGGTTTTTATGGGGGTTGTTGAGGTTGTCTGTCTCTGTCTGTTCTGTCTCGGTTCATCACTTTTCTCTTTCTTTCTCTCTTGTCTCTCCCCCTCTCAAGCCTCTCTCTCTCTCTCTCTCCGCTATTCCCGTCTCCCGTGAGGTCTCCTCTCCTCTCGTCTCTCATCTCGTTCTCTCTCCACATCTCTCTCTCCTCATCCTCTCCTCTTTCTCTTCTCGATCTCTCTCATCTCTCTCTCTCTGTGGTGTGTGTGTGTGTGTGTGTGTGTGTGTGTGTGTCTGTTTCTTCTGTCCTCCTGAACCTCTCTGTGTGTTGTGTGTGTGTGTTGGTGTCTGTGTCTGTGTNAGGGCGAGAGTGGGGAACAAGACGGAGCGACCGAATGAGACGAGAGAAGACAGATGGAGGACAGAGCGCAAGAGAGAGAAAGAGAGAGGGAGAGGAGAAAGGAAGAAGAGGATGAAAGAAATCCAGTGACCACAACGCCGACCGGTACTTCTCGAAACAAAGGGACGCAAATGAGGGCCACTGGGCCAACCGCGCACACATAATCGATGGGCACGGGTGGACCAACACTGCCCCTATTTGATGCATTGTTAATCTTATTTCAACAGAGATAAGGCATCCTCGGGAAACATCTGCTCACTGTTAAATTTAGTATCAGACGCCGCCACTCAACAATTATCTCCTCTGTACTCTCTGTCTCTGTCTATTTATCTTACTCTATTCTACTCTCCCTCTTTGTACCCAACCCTTGTCCTAATTCCTTGAACCTTCGTCCTAAATGGTGGCTCCTACTCTTTTCCCTACTCCCCTTCCCTGATACTTGTCTCTGTCTATTTATCTCTTACTCTTTCTCTCTCCCTCTTGTGTCGTCTCTGTCCTGATGTTACTCGCTTACTCTTTTCTCTCTCCCTCTTTGTCTGTTTCTGGTCGATTGTGTCTCTACTCTTTTCTCTCTTCCCTCTTTATCTTGTGGTGTCTCTGTCTTTATCTGTTTGTCTTACTCTTTTTCTCTCTCCTTCTTTGTTCTGCTCTGTCTTATGTCTCTTACTCTTTCCCTCTCTCCCTCTTTGCCTGTCTCTGTCTAGTGTTTCTTAAAATCTCTGTCTCTCCCCTCTTTGTCCTGTTTCTGTCTATTTCTCTTACTCCTTTCTCTCTCCCCTCTTTATCTGTCTTCTGCCTATGTCTCTTACTCTTTTCTCTCTCCCTCTTTGTCTGTCTCGTGTCTATATGGTGTCTTACTCGTCGTTCTCTCTCCGCTCTGCCTGTCTTGTCTCTGTTCTGTCTATCTGTCTCTCTGTCTCTGTTTCTTTTCTTCCTCTCTCATCTCTCTTCTCTCTCTCTCTCTCTCTCTCTCTCTCTCTCTCTCTCTCTCTCTCTCCTCCCCTCTCTCTTTTCTCTTCTCTCTCTCTCTCTTGTCTCTCTCTCTCTCTCTCTCTCTCTGCCTCTCTCTCTTCTCTCTCTCTCTCTCTCTCTCTTCTCTCCTCTCTCTCTTCTCCTCTCTCTCTCTCTTTTCTCTCTCTCTCCCCCCCCCTTCCCCCCCCCCCTCTCCTCTCCCTCTTGCGTCCGCACCTTTCCCTGTCCCTCCACTCTCCCTCCCTCTCCCTCTCGCTCTTCCCTTCTCTCTCTCCTCCCCTCCCCTTTCTCCCTCTCCCTCCCTCTCTCCACTATCCCCTCTCCCTCTCTCCCCCTCCTCCCTCCCTCCCCCTCCTACTCCTCTCTCACCCCTCCCACCTCTCCCCCCTCCCCCCCTCTCCCGCCCCTCTCCCTTCCCTCCCTCTCTCCCTCACAAAAGGATACCAAAGCAGCATTGCAAAACGTTCCTCAACACCTTGGACACGCTGCTCCTGAGGTCACGGCCAGCGCCTGTGTGTGAATATCAACTGCTCCATTAAAGACAAAAAATACCTCGTGACATGTTTACTGTCTTTCTTCTTCTTTCCTTTTTTTTTTTTTTTTTTTTGATACGGAATTGCATAATTATTTCTGTTTGAAGGGAAGAGGAAGCGAAGGAAACGGTCATCGTCGCGTTAATTCGAATAAGGGTTGGGTTCTGGGCAAATGGGTGGTCCGAGACGGGGAGCGGAGGTGGTGTGTCATGTGTGTGGTGTGTGTGTTGTGTTTGTGTGATGTGACGGAGCGTGTTGGGTCAATAGTGTGTGTGTGTGTGTGTCTCTTCGTATTATAGTCGTGTGTTGTATGAGTGTGTATTGTTGCCTGTGTCGTAGTCTGCGTTCCAGTTCAATTCCTACAAGCCGTTCATGGTAGTGCCAAGAACTGAGCAAGCACAATTTCAGATCTAAGCAATACACTTTTATCGATTACTTGTATGTTGTCACTACCAACCAAATACACTTGTCTGGTCTGATGTGAGAATTGAGAAAGGAGAGGAGGAGAGAGAGACGAGAGAGATGGTCGGGAGTAAGAACGCGAAGGACTGAGAAGAACCGATCGATGAGAGACGACCAACGCTCCACCACAGAGCACAAGACGACCACCCCCCTGCTCGCCCCAAGACCAGAGCACCCGTGGTGAAGAGGACGTGAGAGAAATGGACGGAGATTGAAGAGACAGACAGACCAGACAGAAGAAAGGCATTTTTGCTTGCCTCATCACTCGTCATCGTGTTTTTGACCGCAACAACATTGTCTAGTTACCTGACCCCTGTCATCTGGGGAAGTCAAGCATTTCTGGATTTGCTCAAATTTGCTCATATAAACACGTATATTTGCTTATTTACTATCTTTCTTGCTTACTTCCTCCTCTTTATCCTTTTTTCGTCTATTCCTTTCATTACTTTCAATTCTATTTCTCTTCCTTTTCGCTCTGACGGATTCACTCACTACTGCTTGTTTGTTCACTGTTAACTAACGCTCTCTCTCTGTCTCTCTCTCTCTCTTCTCTCTCTTCTCTCTCTCTCTCTCTCTCTCTCTCTCTCTCTCCTCTCTCTCTTCTCTCCTCTCTCTCTCTCTCTCTCTCTCTCTCTCTCTCTCTCTCGCCTCCCTCCCTCCCTCCCTTCCTCCTCCCTCCCTCTCTGTTTTATATATCCCCTAGCCTCTGTTTGCTTTCTCTTCTCTCGCTCTCTCTCCTCTCTCTCTCTCTCTCTCTCTCTCTCTCTCTCTCTCTCTCTCTCTCTCTCTCTCTCTCTCTCTCTCTCTCTCTCTCTCTCTTCTCTCTTCTTCTTCTTCTTCTTCTTCTTCTTCTTCTTCTTCTTCTTCTTCCTTTTATAACCTATAACTTCATCATTTACCGAATACTATTTGATTTACTTGTTACGCATTCCTCCGTTCCCTTATTCTTATGGCATTTTTTCTCATGTTTTTATGTCTTATAAATACATTCATTTTATCTATCATGATTGGCACTTATTGTCTCTTTCGCGAAATCAATCATAGCAGTAATATATTATTGTAGGTCTTGTATGCAATGAATGCTCGCTTATATGATAGATGTTCTTCCTCGAAAAAAAAATGTAGAAGGGCAATGATGATGGCGGTATTGAGTGCACAGTTGTGACATTTTGCTGGTTGCTTAACTGTTTCAGCACGCGACATGCAGCAAGTAACTTGGCTTCACTTGTTTTTTTCTATACCGAGTCGAGATTTTTTATGAGGATGTAATGAAAAAAGATCAGTTGCTGTTCCTTTTCTCTCTCTCTCTCTCTCTCTCTCTCTCTCTCTCTCTCTCTCTCTCTCTCTCTCTCTCTCATCTCTCTCTCTCTCATCTCTCTCTCTCTCTCTCTCTCTCTCTCCTCTCTCTCTCTCTCTCTCTCTCTCTCTCGCTCTCTCTCCTTGATAGTATTAATAATGATTATCATCATCATTGTCATCATTGTTATTATTATTATTATCGCTATTATCATCATTATTGCTTTCATTATCATCGCCACCAACAATAATTAAATCAACGTCACCATTAATAGTTATGTAACACTGTTGTTATTACTCCCATGTATACTACAGGTATTACACTCATAATACTGTTCCCTGTATGATATATATAGTGCGGTCTTGATATGCCTAGTAAGGCTATATCCAATTATTCTAATTCCCATGTGTTATTATTACTAATACATTGATTATTGTTAGTATTATCGTCTTCGCTATTAATATTTCCTCTAACAATAAAACGTCTTATTATCTGTATTCCTATTACACCCCCCCCCGTCCACCTACCCGACCCTCTATTATGGGCAATAGATAGTAATTTCCCTGAATTCCCCGTTCGGCCGATAGATGGCATTTATTCGAAGTTCTCCGTCTGGCCAATAGATGTCGTGGATTAGTTTCTCGTCCGGCCGATAGGTGGCAATACGGCCAGTCGTAGTTCCCCGTCCGGCCGACAGATGGCGCTGATGCGGCCGGAACGATCAAGTTGTCAACAAAACCTGGGAAGCGAGAGGAGCCTTGCCTGACTTTATGCTTTTGAGGAGGGAAATTTCGGTATTTCGGCGTCGCTGAGAGTCCGGAGGGAGATTATTACGAACAGGTGAGGAGTGGCGCTGAATGTGGCGTCGATTCGGAGGCGAGAAGGCGGGGGAATGAGGGTGAAATTACAGAAAATTGTCTGTTTGTTTTGGGTGCGTTCAGAAGTGAAGTGGCTTGAGTAGGAAAACGTCATTTTTATCTTGCTTTTTTTTTGGTGTTTATCGAGTGTCATGAGATAGTGAATCATTCGCGGAGTGATAAGAGTGAGAGAAGGAAATATTCCAGTTCGTGTCGTGGTTTAATAGCGTGAAGAAGTCGGTGATAAGTTGCTGAAGAAGCATGCATGGACAAGCTAAGGTAATTACTTGAGCTTGGAGGAAAGCTTCAGTTTCATTATCTAAATCGTTGTTGTTGTTTTGTTTTATGATTTGATTATTTATTGACATGATCACTATTGCCATTATCAGTATTATTCGTAATATTATTGCCATTATTTTCGGAATTGCTCACATTTATGATAGGACTGTACTAAGCAGTGTTGTGGATTGTAATTTACTCTCTAGTTCCACAATCATTGTATATTTTCAGCAAGATAGAGCTTGGATTAGTCCCACATGTGACTAAATCATAGAGGTCTTGAAGTTCTATCTTACAAATAAATGGAGTTGGTTTAAATGACTTTGCTGGTGCACAGAGCACAGTAGACATAGTAGACAAGCTTAGATTTAAGAGATTTTGTTTGATAAGTGACTGTGGGTTTACCTTTATTTTGCACAGAGGTATTATTATGCAGATGTGTTCAGCCGTCTGACTTTCTAGCCAAGAAATTAGCTTCGGTCACTGTTTGTTTGGTACTGTCCTGAATCATTACCTTTACAGCGATTCAGAGGAGCTTCTCGTCACTGTTATTAAAGAAGCATACAGGCTATTTGTGATGCCTGGGGATTTATTTTGAGTTATTGAACTACCATTTAATTTATTGGCAAATGAGGAAACAGTCTAAGTTCTGGCTGTATGCTATAACGTTTGACAGCGTTTACTGTAGATCCGACAGATTTATAGTCCATGGCTGTTGCTCGCTGTTGCACACCACTAATTATCGTGGCTTATGAAATATTAATGTATGGATTTACAAGGAGAGTTAGTGGGGGCAGTGCAATTGTATGTATTGTTATTTGTAAAAGTTCATCGGATAGCCAGTGCTGGTTATAAAGTATTTAGGCTTGGTTACTTACACTATTGATTCTGCAGAAATTGTGAAATGGCACGTTGGCTGGGTAGTGCATTATCAGTTGATCAAGTCAACATTTATATATAGTATTATTAGCTACATCATGATATAGGATATGCATAGCCTATACAAACTGTGATTTATTGCCTGTCGTGTTCTAGTTTGTTGTCATATGTTGCTTTTTCTGATTTGTTTTCTTTAAAGAACTGAGTCTTCATAGAATGCTCTCAGCTTAACTTTTTTCTCTGAAAACAATGATGGAATATTAATGATTAGTGTATACCTAAAAACACACACCAGAGACTAAGTTCCGAACTCCATATCAAAGAATTTATTCATTAATCTATGTTGCCGAGACAGGGCTTTACCACTTAACCATCCCCACCCCCTTTCATTCTTTCATTTTTCTTCTTTCCTCTTTCTTTCTTTCTTTCTTTTCTTTCTTTCTTTCTTTCTTTCTTTTTCTTTCTTTCTTTTCTTTCTTTCTTTCTTTCTTTCTTAGGTTTTCATTTTTATACTCTTCACTTTTTTTTTTTCCAAGCATTACTTTTTTTTTTTTTTTTTTTTTTTCTTTTGCTTTTTAGACTTTTTTATGCCTTATACCTGGCACAGTATTTATTTTTTTATCAACCATGCCATATTTAAACATTGTCGGCAGTTTGAGCGGCATTAGTATCAGCCAGGT
>NW_020870511.1:95587-98087 GCF_003789085.1 Penaeus vannamei | reverse complement strand
ACACACACACACAACACACACACACACACACACACACACACACACACACACACACACACACACACACACACACACACACACACACACACACACACACACACACACACACACACACACACACACACACACCACACACACACACCACACACACACACACACACACACACACACACACACACACACAACACACACACACACCACACACCACACACACACACACACACACACACACACAACACACACACACACACACACACACACAACACACACAACACACACAACCACACACACACACACACACACACACACACACACACACACACACACACACACACACACACACACACACACACACCACACACACACAAGCACATGCCCACACACATAAATGAAAAAGTGGTGGTAGGGGGGGGGGGCAATCCATGCAAGTAAGAGGTGTAAATAATCACACATTAATGCTTTTGTCGGTTCCAGGTGGTATGTTGTGGTGAACAAGCAGTGACCGAGTGATGCTGGGGGGAGGGGGTAGCTGCGGTGGGCCAGTTTCATGGTGGTGCAGCGAAGTGTGGAGGTGCTCCCCAAAAGTGGCCCCGGACATTGCATCATCAAGCGGAGAGATGGCCAACTGTGATCAGTGCAGCGTCAAGTTTTCGCTCCTGAAGAGACGGGTGAGGATTTCACTGCCGGTCTTTCTCTGTTCCCTTTTCTTTATCTGTCTTGCTTTCCTTTCTTTCTTTTTTGTTTTCCCTTTTTCATCCCTCCCCCCTATTGAAAATTTTCCCATATATTGCTTTGTTTACTTTTTCTCTCTCTCTCTCTCTCTCTCTCTTTCTTTTTCTTCTTTCTTTCTTTCTTTTTGTGGCTTCCCATTTTGATTCTTGTAATTGTTAATAGTAACAGTTATTTGTATTGCTTAGTTTTGTAGAATATAATCAACTAGTCTTATGACTAATACCGGCGACTAATTATTCTTAATTTTCAGAGAACTTGCGCAAATTGCCACCTTGTCTTTTGTAGCTCTTGCATAAAGACAGGCATTGGAGGGACGAGAAAATGTAACAAATGCATAGTGTTATCGCAATGGCCTCTTGACATATCTGAGGTTGGAGCCTTGCGTGTCAAGGACCTGAGACAGTACCTCCAGTCGCAGCATATCAACAGTACAACATGTACAGGTGTGTATCTGTGTCTCCGTCTGCTTTCTGAAGACAATGGAATAAGAGATCCTGTTTTATTTTACTTATTTGTTCTTTCTTTCTTCTTTTATGGGAAAATTTTTGGAAATATGGGATTTTTTTGTGTATGACAGCTGTCTTATTTTCCAGTTTAGTTTTATCCTAGTTGATTATATTATTTTTCAATTGCTTTTGACAGAGAAGCGAGAGTTGATTGAGTTGGTGACACGCCACATTTGCAGTCAGCGGCGGATGTCAGACAACGCAAGACAAAACACAGGTGCTGGGAGTGGGAGCATCTTCTCGAGCACAGCACGACCACCAGTGTTTAAGCCTCCCTCTACCAACATTACAAGGGATGATGGCATTAGGGTGCGGCCAAGTAGCACGCTTAACAGCGACAGTTCAGGCAGCATACGAGTTCGGCCAGTAGACAGCATAAGAGTGAGGCCAAGTCGCTCCCTCTCTCCCGATTCTAGTGAATATGATCCGGAGATGGATTTGGGCATCAGGGTCTTTGCGTCGGACAGCCAGGCAGGCCAGCAGGAGCGTGTGAGCAGCACATCACCCATCAGCATGGAGGGTTGTTCAGAGAGCACGGAGGACAAGTGCTCACAGTGTCCCAGCGAAGACTGTACAGCCTCCTCTTGTAGCTTAGACTCCTGTCCCAACAGAGCATCTAGTCAACCCATGCCATGCACCTTGCATAATGACTCCTCAGGGCAAGACAGCATTGAGGACGTAAGTGCCACAAATGACCTGCAGTTACCAGACTCTACCAGCATGCTGGAGGAGATCCCAGGAACAGGTGAAATTGCTCAAGATAACACTACTACTACAGTTCAGGAGGCAGAGGTTTTGGAGCAAGGAGTCAACACCTCAGAGACACCAGGGCTTGAGACCCCATTTGAGGCTTCTGCTCCTCAGCTAGAGGATGACGCACCCATTACCACTACGATGTCCTCTTCATCAGCCTCCTCATCTACTCCTTCCACAGCTTCATCCCCGGAACCTTCAAAACCTGTAAGCGTGCGTATTTTTGCTTTTGAGTAGTATTGTACATTGTATGAGTCTGAATTTGTTCTGTTCCCTGTACATCAACCTTGGTAATGAGCCATTGAGGCTTAATGCTTCATAAGCCTAAAAGACATTTCTATGGTAGAGGAACTCCATATGGTTGAATCCCCTGAAATGCTCCGTCACTCAGTGAGCCTCATCTCGGGGTAATAAAGAAGCCAGTAAAAATCATGAAAAGGACCGATGGCAATGACCTCCCACTAGCACAAACACAGTAAAGAATAGCAGATTATTATTGAGCAGACAGC
>NW_020870511.1:80587-88087 GCF_003789085.1 Penaeus vannamei | reverse complement strand
CAAGGTCTATGTCGGATTCCAGCCTTGTCTAAGATGAAAGTAAGAAGTCTTTCGATGCTCAGAGTTTTTTCAAACTTGATTTCTCCTGGTTCTCAAAAAGAAGGTTCATAGAGATGATACTCTTTTCAACTGCACGTTACAGTCAATACTCATTTACAATTGCTAGTGTCTGCTAGAGGTAGGTATGAAACTGCCCAAAACTACCGCATCATATTCTTTTTATGGTTGAGACATAAGAGGTGTGGAAAAGGGTGTGATCTTTTATTTTTCTTCATTCTTTCCCTCTTTATTTTCTTTCTTCCTTTTCCCTTTCATTTTCCTTCCTTTTTGTCATTTATTTTCCCTAAAGAGGGAGTCCAATTATACTTCCAGAGGTTGGGCAATAAGGCCATTGGTTCCTCTGTGAAAGTCCAAACTCTAGTCTTTCCTGACTTATTGTTTCGTGTGTCCTTATGTTCTCGGTTGTTTTGGCATAATGTTTGTATTGAGTTTGGGAATGCCAAGGGGGTGGGGGGCATATATAAACCCAGGATATTGATAAAAGGTCATTTTTTGATGTGGTGGATTATTGATTGATAGAAGAAGGAATATGTAAGAGAAAATATTAAAGAAAAACGTAATTCACTGTATATTTTTTACTATTACTATTACTGTTACATACTAGCTGTATCTTTACCGGTGCTTGATGTTCAACAGCTTCCAGTAAATAGGAAAGCCAAAGTATATGGAGCTTGTAATTTTTGTGAGTCCTGGTGATTCTAAAGGCTTGTACGGTCCTATTTTACTACGTTTGGTCAGAGCTTAGTCGGCTTCATAGTACGAGAGCAACAAGTGCAATCACAACGGAGGTGTAGAAGCTGATCTATGAAGTACACGACTTTGGTGCAGTGAGGCAGTGGCACTCCAGTTTGTCTTTGCACATTATTTATTATGATGTTTATGGTCTTATTATTTGTATTATTTTTACGTCATTGATGGTAATAATTATTATCATATTAATATAACCATTCAGAATGTATCTGTAAATGTATATCACAACCAAGTGCAGTCGCATTATGTTAATTATTATAAGTCAAGTAGTTTTAAAAATCTGGCTAGTTATAGTTACTCATATCTGCTTGTTCTGAAAAGAAAAACAAGTGTGAGAGAGAGAAAAAAAAAGTATTATATTAAGCACAATTTACACATAATGATGTATTTACATGTCCATGTTTTCATCTGTAGTTGAGTATAATAAGCAAATTGCGAAGTCGCAAAAAAAAAATCACAACAGAGATTACAGGAATTCTTCATTTAGTGACCTTGTGAGAGGTGGATTAACTTAGAAAAAATAACTTTGATTGTCGCATATGTCTTTTCTCCGTTTTTTTATATATTTTGCACATGGTAAGTGAGATGATAAGATCTAGAATCATGTGGAAGCCAAATTTCTAATTTTGCATGTGAAAAATTGTACAGGTTAAAAATAGTACAAGTATTTTATGTTGATTATAATTTTTTCTTTTCTTTTCATTCTTTCTTCCTTTAATTTTATGTAGATAATTTCTCTCCCTTAGAGATTAATCATGAATATATTTTTCTTTTAGGCTTGTTATAAGAAAACACGCAAGGTTAACCTGGGACATAATAGATATAATAAAAAGGCAAGGAGAAAGGCATTCAAAGCATTATGGTCATTACTTTTCTGTTCTCTTTGACTGGATATATTGTGCAATGATTATTGCTTTGTCTTGTATGTGGTATATTTATAACTCTGTGGGTGTTATAGTCAAGTATTATGTGTTGTGATATTTTATCCCAAAGACTGAAGTGCACCTCAGTGTTGTAAAAGGAGGTCGGAGGATTCTGTTTTAAGTTGCTTTGCCACTTTATGCTGTTGATATGAAAGAAGAAACTGGACTTCGGTGATGACTTCGGCAAATTCCCTCCGGTGAGGTCTGTATGGGCCATGCTCTTGGTATTTTGTTCAGAAAAGAGGCTGAAATTATGAATGTTATGAAGTGATTTTATCATTGTCATTTTATTGATATATTATATTATTATTATGTTTTTTTCTCATTGATATTTATATTTTATTATGGAAATACTTATTCATGGGATTATAGTATCCCCTGCTTGCATGGGCTCAGCATTTTAGTTGATTAATATGCATTTGTCACAGGTGTATCAGCAAGAAAAATATAACAGTTTATATGTCATGTACAAATCTCACTTTTTATTTTTACCTTATAGCTTGAATGTGAAGGTAATTTTTGCTGATGGTATTGAAGCTGTGATTATTGTAAACATAACTTGTGTATTGCATTTATATACTAACAACAAAAGTGTTTTTGTTGTCTGTGTTACAAGCAACCATTCTTTGTTACATTATTATTATATTGGTATTATTGTTATTTTGTTCCTTTATTATTATGATCATTATCTCCATTACATATTGCTATTAATATTAATTATCATCGTTATTATTAATATTATCATCATCATTATGAACAGTTGATGTCATTTTATTTTGTTTTAGCTTTTCCAATGAACATGAATAATATGTTTTATGCAATCCAGGAATTAATTTCAAAACAGATTTCATGGTCAGAGCATGTACCAGCCAGTCATCATGTTATGCCACACGCTGTGACGAGATGGTAACGTATGAATGATGCCATTCTTGCAGTTACAGTTAGAAGATTGTAAGATTGATAGGTGTTTGTATTTAAGATGAAAAAAAGTTTAGGATAGATTGATGTCCGTTTCTGGGATTTCACTTTTGATCGAGCCGTGTTACAAGTACCATGAATATTAAGATTTGTAAATACAGATGGCCACTTCTTTTCGAATGTTGAAGAAAAGGAAGAGCAAAAGACTATATATAAAGCTTTTTGAACTTTTACTCTTTTGTTCATGATTATATGAAACTATTGTCATGTAATAAAGAGTTAGTTGGATGATATTTGGATTACAACAGGAGCTGATGTTGAGTGTTACTTTGTAGACCAAATGGACTGAATGTGATCAGTTAAGAGTATTTTATAATGATTTACCCTTTTGTCAGTATTTCAGAGGTCAAATTAAAGCATTTTTTTATCCTTTTGCTGAGTGTCCCAGTATTATGGGATTTTATACTTTGAAGAATATTAAATATCAGATCCAGATGCAAGTGTTAATTCTTCCTCCTCTAGAAATGATAGTGAATGGATGAAAATACTAACAATGATGAAATTTGAAAAAAGGAAAAAACATTTATAAGGCTGTATTTCAGTCTATTCCATTTACATAAACAAGACCATAGAGAACTGAATTACTGCATAAAATGTATAGAGTTGCAATGAACAAAATGTCAACAGCTTCAAAGCTATACTTGCTGGTTCAGTAATATAAAAATGTTAAGGCTTCAGTTTTACTAAAATAAATGTTTTTTATACTAATGGTACAATAGATTTTAATGTATCATGTTGAAGTGTGAAATACTGTATTATATGTTTTACAGTAAGATTATGATTATTACATTTTTTCATTATACTTAAGATATGCATGATCCCTATAACTTCAAGAATAATAGACTCATGAATTGTACATTACACAAAATGTATAGATAGCTGAAGAGTTAAGAAGCTCAGATTACAGGACACTTTTCTGCATGACAGAAAAAAACTATAATCGTTTTCTTTCTTTTCTTCTCTTTTCTTGAAGTCCATTTCTTTTCTTTGCTTGTCATACATTTCTCTCCTCCTATATTCCTAAACATTTGCTCATGGAATTTATCTACTGGAAAAGTATTACTTAAACTTGTATCACTTTAAAGTCCCTCCACTGGTATTTAGAAATAATGAATATAACACAACTATTGTAATAGATAGATGTACAGGTTTCTTCTTGTAATTTCAGAATAATATCCATGTAGAATAGTATAGGCTTAAAGTTTTCTTTGACTTATTTGGCATAACATTGTCAAAATTTTATGCTTTGTCTTTCCACTGTTGATGATTGAAAACTTTTTGATATATAGGTGTCAAGCCATGTAGATGCCTTTGATATTTATTCTTATATAAACAAGTATAATATTTGTTATAGTTTTTCACTCTTTACTTATATAAGTTAAGTTTTAAGTCATGTACATAATTGGTAGTATGAACATGCTACATGTAAAGTTTACATCATTTGGATCATATATTCCCAGCCTGATGCGTAGCAGTTAATGAATCCCACTCCTGTTCATAGAATTGCAATTTGTAAAATTCTACATAGTGGTTGTTTCAAGGGAAGAATATTTTAAATTCCATATAATTTTCTTACAATTTTCCATGTTCTGTACTCCATATTTCTTCAACACAAGTAAATTTTCATCCTAGCAAGAGATCAAAAGACTATTACAGTTATATTACTTATTCCTTATTGTCTGTGTTTCAGGTATTTTGAATAAATTATTTCCATTCACTGCTCTTGAAAACATTTTACTTTTATCCCAGGTTTATCACCTCAAAATCACTTCTTTATGTGATAGTAATCAGACTTTTCACTCTCATCTCCCAAATACAAAATATGCAAACCATTTGAATATGATAAGGAAGTACCATATATTACTTTCATATGAACTAAGAGGTCTTAAATACACATGTTGATAAGAATTATGCAAAATGATTAGCTGAACTTCAATATTTTTTGTATGATGTTGATTTCCACTTCAAAAACATACATATTTCATGAATAATTCCCCAGTGATGGGTACAGCTATAGCTGTCATGACATGTAAATGTGTCATGACCCGCACCAGATGTGCCGCTGTACACAGCTTAGGCCTAGCCACTAAGTCTAGACTGTGGCAAAATATTACATTACATACAAATCAGGCACAGTCACCACAGGGATAATGTTGCTAAATGATTGATGGTTCTAATGCAACAGAGGAAGTGCATTCCAATCCTTGCAAGGTAAACAAGGAATGCAAAAGATCAAAAGACCTAACCTAACCTAACCTAACCCTAACCTTTAACCTAACCTAACCTAACCTAACCTAACCTAACCTAAACCTAACCTAACCTAACCTAACCTAACCTAACCTAACCTAACCTAACCTAACCTAACTTTATTGATATTTGGATATTCTTAATACACCCTACATGTTAGCAACTATTTAAATGTTTAAATGTTAATATAGTATTCCTATGCAATTGATGAGAAATTGGAATCATTTTACAGTAGTACTACCCAGATTGCGGCCCAGCTTTCTTCATTTATTACTGTACAGGCTAAACTCTCAGGTTATCTTCTCTTACAGTAATCCTAATGTGTGTTGTGGAAAAAAAAGGATGAGTTAGGATAAATAATACCCAATACAAAAATCCTCACATTTATGTATGGAAGAGATATCATAAAACCAGAGCAGTCAAAATCCTCCGGCTTGGCTGCATCAGTTCACATTTTGTATACAATAAATCAGTCACCAAAGTACTACTTGTATTATGGCAATTAACTTTACAATTACCTCATTCCCACAGTGCCACAAGTCCAACCACTCAGTGTAAAGAGCAAACATGCTTCCTGTTATTTCCATATTTTCTTTTTTAAAAATGATTACTGATTAATATACTCTAAAGCACCATGTAATGATAAAACAGTATCCCAGATGAAAAACATGAAGCAACAAACTAAATGACATTCACACATTGGAACCTGAATTCTGGAATGCCACTTGAGGGCCAATGATGTATATATATATATGTATAGCAAGACTGTATCACAGATATGGACTGCCTAAAGAGATACATTATGTGGAATAAAGAGAGCAAAGAAACTGTACAAGAAAATATGCATCCAAAAGAAAGCAATAAATCATATACAGGTGCAATGATTTTTTTTAAAGAATAACATGTTTTAAAGATGTTTTTCAGACAAGTCATTTCCACAAAATAATACAAGAGGCTTATAAATCACAAAGCCTACACTTGAAATCAACTCCAATCATTTGTTCTTGAAACAATAAAACAGATTTTTACATGTTAGAGTTTCTTCAATGATGTGTAAATTCTCCACTTAACTGCATTGCTCTTATGACACTGTCTTGCTTCACACTCTTTACTGGCAATGTTCTGTGCCTTAAAGTAACATACACTGATTATGTATTACGATTATTGAAGTTTACTAATTGTAACATATGACACTTTATTAAGATAACTCTGAAGTGAAATTTAATAATTGGATACAGCTGTTGCTATCTTATATTGCACATGGAAGTATAACTTCATTGCTGAGATTGCTAGATTGTATTTTAAGAAGCAATGTCATGGAATGTGACTTCTAAAAACAAAAATATTGTTTAAGCTTTTCTTTTCACTCACATAAAAGCTCCATAATGAGGTATTTTCACATAATCCTCAAAAGTTTAATGTTTTTCTGGACATAAATGGATTATCTTGTACACATATAATATATATCTATATCATATTATATGTAATATAATATACATACATAATATATGATACATGATGTATATATAAATAAATAAATAAATATATATATAAGTATATGTATTCATCTATTTATTTATCTATTCAAATGTCTGGCTGTTTGCAGCTTGTCACATTATAACTCTATCTTTTGTACCAATACACATTTAGTAGTAGAAGTGAGAGATATAAATATTGAAAACCCTGATGACAAGTGATGACAAGTTTCATATATAGTCTCTTTGTAGAAGAAAGGTCAATAATAATATTGAAAATAGAATATAAAAGAATGAGGGTGTAATGTTTGCCTAATATGAACACCTACAATGCCACAAATGTACCTAATAAATTGAAAACACAAACCTCCCTTCAGGCCCCAATTAAGACCTTTGAGGAGGATCGGATTCCGGGTGTTTTATAATTAAAAAGTAGTAACAAAAGAAGAAAAAAAAAACAGAAATGAGAGACGAAACTCTTCGAGGTCATCATGTGTTATCTCCTCTCCTGTGCTTGGAGAGACTGAGCACTTCTTGGGCTCGGTCCTGCCACACGTTGGACTCCCTCTGGATGCGTTTCGTGTTGTTGGCTACAATTGGGTCTGCAGAGCCATAGTTTGGAGGGTTGCCATTCGGGTCGTAGCCCAGCACAGCCAGCATGGGTGCAATGTTGGCCATGTCTTCAACCACATCTTTTGGGATCTGGCCGACCCACTTGCTCAGTGCATCGAGGTTCACCGGCTTCACCACTTGGTCACTCGAACGCTCGACCCTGGTGGGGGTAGGGTAAGGGTGGTCAATAAATATTTTCATGTCATGTACGCTTATGCATAAACGGACACATTAGACAACCTTCTATTAGTAAAACACTCGGTATTCTACTCAGCAAATGATGCAACAAAACTGATTTATCCGGTATAATCAGCTATACACCAAACTGTTATATCTGTCACAAGTTAATCCTTCAGAACAATTGCACAAAATATCCATCCACTCACTTGGACAGGGAGACTCCGCCTGGCTTGTTGACGAACTCCTCATGGTGCAGAACGGCATCATCCCATGGC
>NW_020870511.1:68087-75587 GCF_003789085.1 Penaeus vannamei | reverse complement strand
AACTTTTACAGCCAAGCAAAGTCAAATCAAGAACTATATTCGAGAATGCTTTCCGTCAACTTTTACAGCCAAGCAGAGTCAAATCAAGAACTATATTCGAGAATGCTTTCCGTCAACTTTTACAGCCAAGCAGAGTCAAATCAAGAACTATATTCGAGAATGCTTTCCGTCAACTTTTACAGCCAAGCAGAGTCAAATCAAGAACTATATTCGAGAATGCTTTCCGTCAACCTTACAGCCAAGCATAGTCAAATCAAGAACTAATTCGAGAATGCTTTCCGTCAACTTTTACAGCCAAGCATAGTCAAATCAAAACTATATTCGAGAATGCTTCCGTCAACTTTACAGCCAAGCAGAGTCAAATCAAGAACTATATTCGAGAATGCTTTCCGTCAACTTTTACAGCCAAGCAGAGTCAAATCAAGAACTACATTCGAGAATGCTTTCCGTCAACTTTTACAGCAAGCATAGTCAAATCAAGAACTATATTCGAGAATGCTTTCCGTCAACCATTACAGCCAAGCATAGTCAAATCAAGAACTATATTCGAGAATGCTTTCCGTCAACCATTACAGCCAAGCATAGTCAAATCAAGAACTATATTCGAGAATGCTTTCCGTCAACCTTTACAGCCAAGCATAGTCAAATCAAGAACTATATTCGAGAAGCTTTCCGTCAACTTTTACAGCCAAGCAGAGTCAAATCAAGAACTATATTCGAGAATGCTTTCCGTCAACTTTTACAGCCAAGCAGAGTCAAATCAAGAACTATATTCGAGAATGCTTTCCGTCAACTTTTACAGCCAAGCAGAGTCAAATCAAGAACTATATTCGAGAATGCTTTCCGTCAACTTTTACAGCCAAGCAAGTCAAATCAAGAACTATATTCGAGAATGCTTTCCGTCAACTTTTACAGCCAAGCAGAGTCAAATCAAGAACTATATTCGAGAATGCTTTCCGTCAACTTTAAGTCAAATCAAGTCGAGAATGCTTTCCGTCAACTTTTACAGCCAAGCAAGTCAAATCAAGAACTATATTCGAGAATGCTTTCCGTCAACCTTTACAGCCAAGCAAAGTCAAATCAAGAACTATATTCGAGAATGCTTTCCGTCAACTTTTACAGCCAAGCAAAGTCAAATCAAGAACTATATTCGAGAATGCTTTCCGTCAAACTTTTACAGCCAAGCAGAGTCAAATCAAGAACTATATTCGAGAATGCTTTCCGTCAACTTTTACAGCCAGCAGAGTCAAATCAAGAACTATATTCGAGAATGCTTTCCGTCAACTTTTACAGCCAAGCATAGTCAAATCAAGAACTATATTCGAGAATGCTTTCCGTCAACTTTTACAGCCAAGCGTAGTCAAATCAAGAACTATATTCGAGAATGCTTTCCGTCAACTTTTACAGCCAAGCAAAGTCAAATCAAGAACTATTCGAGAATGCTTTCCGTCAACTTTTACAGCCAAGCAGAGTCAAATCAAGAACTATATTCGAGAATGCTTTCCGTCAACTTTACAGCCAAGCATAGTCAAATCAAGAACTATATTCGAGAATGCTTTCCGTCAACTTTTACAGCCAAAGTCAAATCAAGAACTATATTCGAGAATGCTTTCCGTCAACATTACAGCAAGCATAGTCAAATCAAGAACTATATTCGAGAATGCTTTCCGTCAACTTTTACAGCCAAGCATAGTCAAATCAAGAACTATATTCGAGAATGCTTTCCGTCAACTTTACAGCAAGCAGAGTCAAATCAAGAACTATATTCGAGAATGCTTTCCGTCAACTTTTACAGCCAAGCATAGTCAAATCAAGAACTATATTCGAGAATGCTTTCCGTCAACTTTTACAGCCAAGCATAGTCAAATCAAGAACTATATTCGAGAATGCTTTCCGTCAACTTTTACAGCCAAGCAGTCAAATCAAGAACTATATTCGAGAATGCTTTCCGTCAACACAGCCAAGCATAGTCAAATCAAGAACTATATTCGAGAATGCTTTCCGTCAACTTTTACAGCCAAGCATAGTCAAATCAAGAACTATATTCGAGAATGTTCCGTCAACTTTTACAGCCAAGCAGAGTCAAATCAAGAACTATATTCGAGAATGCTTTCCGTCAAACTTTTTCAAATCAAGTCGAGAATGCTTTCCGTCAACTTTTACAGCCAAGCATAGTCAAATCAAGAACTATATTCGAGAATGCTTTCCGTCAACTTTTACAGCAAGCATAGTCAAATCAAGAACTATATTCGAGAATGCTTTCCGTCAACCATTACAGCCAAGCATAGTCAAATCAAGAACTATATTCGAGAATGCTTTTCCGTCAACTTTTACAGCCAAGCAGAGTCAAATCAAGAACTATATTCGAGAATGCTTTCCGTCAACTTTTACAGCCAAGCAGAGTCAAATCAAGAACTATATTCGAGAATGCTTTCCGTCAACTTTTACAGCCAAGCAGAGTCAAATCAAGAACTATATTCGAGAATGCTTTCCGTCAACTTTTACAGCCAAGCATAGTCAAATCAAGAACATATTCGAGAATGCTTTCCGTCAACTTTACAGCCAAGCGTAGTCAAATCAAGAACTATATTCGAAATGCTTTCCGTCAACTTTTACAGCCAAGCAGAGTCAAATCAAGAACTATATTCGAGAATGCTTTCCGTCAACCATTACAGCCAAGCGAGTCAAATCAAGAACTATATTCGAGAATGCTTTCCGTCAACTTTTACAGCCAAGCGAGTCAAATCAAGAACTATATTCGAGAATGCTTTCCGTCAACTTTTACAGCCAAGCATAGTCAAATCAAGAACTATATTCGAGAATGCTTTCCGTCAACTTTTACAGCCAAGCATAGTCAAATCAAGAACTATATTCGAGAATGCTTTCCGTCAACTTTTACAGCCAAGCATAGTCAAATCAAGAACTATATTCGAGAATGCTTTCCGTCAACTTTTACAGCCAAGCAGAGTCAAATCAAGAACTATATTCGAGAATGCTTTCCGTCAATTCAAGCAGTCAAATCAAGAACTATATTCGAGAAGCTTTCCGTCAACTTTACAGCCAAAGTCAAATCAAGAACTATATTCGAGAATGCTTTCCGTCAACTTTTACAGCCAAGCATAGTCAAATCAAGAACTATATTCGAGAATGCTTTCCGTCAACTTTTACAGCCAAGCAGAGTCAAATCAAGAACTATATTCGAGAATGCTTTCCGTCAACTTTTACAGCCAAGCAGAGTCAAATCAAGAACTATATTCGAGAATGCTTTCCGTCAACTTTTACAGCCAAGCAAGTCAAATCAAGAACTATATTCGAGAATGCTTTCCGTCAACTTACAGCCAAGCAAAGTCAAATCAAGAACTATATTCGAGAATGCTTTCCGTCAACTTTTACAGCCAAGCAGAGTCAAATCAAGAACTATATTCGAGAATGCTTTCCGTCAATTACAGCCAAGCATAGTCAAATCAAGAACTATATTCGAGAATGCTTTCCGTCAACCATTACAGCCAAGCAGAGTCAAATCAAGAACTATATTCGAGAATGCTTTCGTCAACTTTTACAGCCAAGCATAGTCAAATCAAGAACTATATTCGAGAATGCTTTCCGTCAACTTTACAGCCAAGCATAGTCAAATCAAGAACTATATTCGAGAATGCTTTCCGTCAACCATTACAGCCAAGCAGAGTCAAATCAAGAACTATATTCGAGAAGAGCCAAGCAGTCAAATCAAGAACTATTCGAGAATGCTTTCCGTCAACTTTTACAGCCAAGCATAGTCAAATCAAGAACTATATTCGAGAATGCTTTCCGTCAACTTTACAGCCAAGCAGTCAAATCAAGAACTATATTCGAGAATGCTTTCCGTCAACCTTTACAGCCAAGCATAGTCAAATCAAGAACTATATTCGAGAATGCTTTCCGTCAACTTTACAGCCAAGCAGAGTCAAATCAAGAACTATATTCGAGAATGCTTTCCGTCAACCATTACAGCCAAGCAAAGTCAAATCAAGAACTATATTCGAGAATGCTTTCCGTCAACTTTTACAGCCAAGCAGAGTCAAATCAAGAACTATATTCGAGAATGCTTTCCGTCAACTTTTACAGCCAAGCAGAGTCAAATCAAGAACTAAATCGAGAATGCTTTCCGTCAACTTTTACAGCCAAGCAGTCAAATCAAGAACTATATTCGAGAATGCTTTCCGTCAAACTTTTACAGCCAAGCAAAGTCAAATCAAGAACTATATTCGAGAATGCTTTCGTCAACTTTTACAGCCAAGCATAGTCAAATCAAGAACTATATTCGAGAATGCTTTCCGTCAACTTTTACAGCCAAGCAAGTCAAATCAAGAACTATATTCGAGAATGCTTTCGTCAACTTTACAGCCAAGCAGAGTCAAATCAAGAACTATATTCGAGAATGCTTTCCGTCAACTTTACAGCCAAGCAGAGTCAAATCAAGAACTATATTCGAGAATGCTTTCCGTCAACTTTACAGCCAAGCAGAGTCAAATCAAAAATATTCGAGAATGCTTTCCGTCAACTTTTACAAGCCAAGCAGAGTCAAATCAAGAACTATATTCGAGAATGCTTTCCGTCAACCATTACAGCCAAGCAAGTCAAATCAAGAACTATTCGAGAATGCTTTCCGTCAACTTTTACAGCCAAGCAAAGTCAAATCAAGAACTATATTCGAGAATGCTTTCCGTCAACCATTACAGCCAAGCAGAGTCAAATCAAGAACTATATTCGAGAATGCTTTCCGTCAACTTTTACAGCCAAGCAGAGTCAAATCAAGAACTATATTCGAGAATGCTTTCCGTCAACTTTTACAGCAAGCATAGTCAAATCAAGAACTATATTCGAGAATGCTTTCCGTCAACTTTTACAGCCAAGCAGAGTCAAATCAAGAACTATATTCGAGAATGCTTTCCGTCAACCATTACAGCCAAGCAAAGTCAAATCAAGAACTATATTCGAGAATGCTTTCCGTCAACTTTTACAGCCAAGCAGTCAAATCAAGAACTATATTCGAGAATGCTTTTCCGTCAACTTTTACAGCCAAGCAGAGTCAAATCAAGAACTATATTCGAGAATGCTTTCCGTCAACTTTACAGCCAAGCAGAGTCAAATCAAGAACTATATTCGAGAATGCTTTCCGTCAACTTTTACAGCCAAGCATAGTCAAATCAAGAACTATATTCGAGAATGCTTTCCGTCAACTTTTACAGCCAAGCAAGTCAAATCAAGAACTATATTCGAGAATGCTTTCCGTCAACTTTTACAGCCAAGCATAGTCAAATCAAGAACTATATTCGAGAATGCTTTCCGTCAACTTTACAGCCAAGCAGAGTCAAATCAAGAACTATATTCGAGAATGCTTTCCGTCAACTTTTACAGCCAAGCAGAGTCAAATCAAGAACTATATTCGAGAATGCTTTCCGTCAACTTTTACAGCCAAGCAAAGTCAAATCAAGAACTATATTCGAGAATGCTTTCCGTCAACTTTTACAGCCAAGCAGAGTCAAATCAAGAACTATATCGAGAATGCTTTCCGTCAACTTTTAAGCAGAGTCAAATCAAGAACTATATTCGAGAATGTTTCCGTCAACTTTTACAGCCAAGCAGAGTCAAAATCAAGAAACTATATTCGAGAATGCTTTCCGTCAACTTTTACAGCCAAGCATAGTCAAATCAAGAACTATATTCGAGAATGCTTTCCGTCAACTTTTACAGCCAAGCAAGTCAAATCAAGAACTATATTCGAGAATGCTTTCGTCAACTTTTACAGCCAAGCAAGTCAAATCAAGAACTATATTCGAGAATGCTTTCCGTCAACTTTTACAGCCAAGCAGAGTCAAATCAAGAACTATATTCGAGAATGCTTTCCGTCAACCATTACAGCCAAGCAGAGTCAAATCAAGAACTATATTCGAGAATGCTTTCCGTCAACCTTTACAGCCAAGCATAGTCAAATCAAGAACTATATTCGAGAATGCTTTCCGTCAACTTTTACAGCCAAGCAGAGTCAAATCAAGAACTATATTCGAAATGCTTTCCGTCAACTTTTACAGCCAAGCATAGTCAAATCAAGAACTATATTCGAGAATGCTTTCCGTCAACTTTTACAGCCAAGCATAGTCAAATCAAGAACTATTCGAGAATGCTTTCGTCAACTTTTACAGCCAAGCAGAGTCAAATCAAGAACTATAATTCGAGAATGCTTTCCGTCAACTTTTACAGCCAAGCAGAGTCAAATCAAGAACTATATTCGAGAATGCTTTCCCGTCAACTTTTACAGCCAAGCAAGTCAAATCAAGAACTATATTCGAGAATGCTTTCGTCAACTTTACAGCCAAGCAGTAGTCAAATCAAGAATATATTCGAGAATGCTTTCCGTCAACCTTTTACAAGCCAAGCAAAGTCAAATCAAGAACTATATTTCGAGAATGCTTTCCGGTAACACTTTTACCAGCAAGCAGAGTCAAAATCCAAAGAACTTTATATTCGAGAATGCTTTCCGCAACCATTACAGCCAAGACAGAGTCAAACAAANAGAGAGGGAGGGAGGGTGGGAAGGAGACAAGAAAGGTAGGAAGGAGGGAAGGCTGAGAGGGGGAGGGAGAGTAGGGGGGGAGGGGGGGAGAGAGCGCGTTTAGGGGAGAATAGGAAGACACCAGAGAGAGACGGAACAAAGACAGGGATGCGACCGCGAGCAGAAACAAAAGATAAGCGAAAGGGAAAACGGAGCAGAAACAGAGAAAGATAAGAGATAAAAGAAGAGAGAAAGATAACGGGTTTCAGTTATCAGTTGATTTTTTTTAAATTGCTTAATCGGGTTGTTAATTGATTTATTCATTCCTATTCAGGCAGACACAGAGGGGCAGATAAAGAGATAAAACACAGAGACAAAGAGATGTACAGTATAGTGCAAATAAACAAACATACAGACATGCATATACAGACAGACATATAGACAGACACATACACAGACAGATAGACATAGACACACAGAGACAGAAAGAAGCAGACACACATACATACAAATAGTTACAAGTAGACAAACAGACAGAAACAGACACACAGACTAAAAGCATCAGACATACATACATACAAATCGTCACAGAGAGACACAGACACAGAAAGAAGCAGACACACGTACAGACAAAACAGACACAGACTCACAGAGACAGAAAGAAACAGACACACGCGTGCAGACAAAACAGACACAAACTCGCAGACACAGAAAGAAACAGACACACGCGTACAGACAAAACAGACACAGACTCACAGAGACAGAAAGAAACAGACACACGCGTACAGACAAAACAGACACAGACTCACAGCGACAGAAAAAAAAAACACACCCACTCGTGCAGACATAACAGACACAAAAGAAAAACGGGCAGATTTTCAGCCAAGACACAGAAGAGAAATAAAAAATGGTCCTAGATTACAAAGAGAAGATCCCCCCCTCCCCTCCCCTCCCTTCCCCTCTCCTCC
>NW_020870511.1:44384-52195 GCF_003789085.1 Penaeus vannamei | reverse complement strand
TAAGTCAATGTTTTACGTCAATAAGTAAATGTTTTACGTCAATAAGTAAATGCTTTACGGAATATGTAAGTAATTAATTAACTGACTCACTGAATAAGCAAATGACTTATGGAATATGTAAGTAGATAAGTAACTGACTTACCTAATAAGTTTATGACATGGAATATGTAAGTAGATAAGTAACTGACTTACCAAATAAGTTTATGACTTATGGAATATGTAAGTAAATAAGTAAATGACTTACGGAATATGTAAGTAAATAAGTAACTGACTAACGGAATATATAAGTAAATAAGTAACTGACTTACCAAATAAGTAAGTAAATGACTTACGGAATAAAGTAAGTGACTGACTTACCGAATAAGTAAGTAAATGACACGGAATAAAGTAAATAAGTAACTGACTTACGGAATATGAAAGTAAATAAATAAGTGAGTCACGGAATAAATTTACTGACTGATTGTGAGTGAGTGAGTGAGTGAGTGGTGAGTGAGTGAGTGAGTGAGTGAGTGAGTGAGTGAGTGAGTGAGTGAGTGAGTGAGTGAGTGAGTGAATGAGTGGGTATATGAGTGAGTGAGAGTAACTAATTGAGTGAGAGAGTGACTGAATGAGTGTATAGTAAATGAGCGAGAGTGAGAATGATTAAATAAGTGATTAAGTAAAAAAAAAAATGAGTGGGTAAGTAATTAAGTGAACACGTGATTGAGTGAGGAAGCGATTAAATGAAAAAGCGAGCGAGTAAGTGAGAAATTGCGTGAGTAACCAACTGAGTGAGTAAAGAGATTAAACAAGGCTAACTGCTTAACAGAGTAAGTCATTAATTGGCTAAGTAATTCAGAAAGTGAGCGAGTGAGTGTATATATACAAATACACAGCAAGCACACACATTACACACACACACAAACAAGTAAATCACACACTTACTAATACACAAGTAAACTGCACACACACAAGCAAACACACACACAACAAGTAAACTCCCACAAGTACACTCAACGACGAACAAACAAACCCCAAACAAGTAAACTCTCACACACAAGCAACACACACAAGATACACAAACAAGGTTTACAACACGAACAAACAAACAAACACACACACACAAAATAAATTAAATACAAAAAAAAAATAAAATGAAAATAAGTAAACAAAAATCAAAATCAAATAAAAAATCCCAAAAAAATAATACGAAACAAAACAAATCGCACCACCACCAAAGCAATAATCGCACAAACTCCTCCTCTCGTGATCAAGGAACTTAATTTAACGGCAATGCCCAAACTTCACCACAACAACCAACAAAATAATCCACAAACTCCTCCTCCTCGTGATCAAAGGAAGCTTAATCCTAAACCGCAATCCCCAACTTCCACCACCAACAACAAATCCACAAACTCCATCCTCCTCGGTGATCAAGGAACTTAAATCTAAACCGCAGTCCCCAACTTCCACCACCAAACACAATCCACAAACTCCTCCCTCCGTGATCAAGGAACTTAATCTAAACCGCAATCCCCAAACTTCCACCACAACAAAATCCACAAACTCCTCCTCCTCGTGATCAAGGACTTAAATCTAAACCGCAATCCCAACTTCCAACCAACCAACCACTAATCCCACAAACTCCTCCTCCTCGTGATCAAGGAAAATTAAATCTAAAACCGCAATCCCCACTTCCACCACCAAACAATAATCCACAAACTCCTCCTCCTCGTGATCAAGGAACTTAAATCTAAACCGCAATCCCCAACTTCCACCACCAACAACAATCCACAAACTCCTCCTCCTCGTGATCAAGGAACTTAAATCTAAACCGCAATCCCCAAACTTCCCACCACCCAACAATAATCCACAAACTCCTCCTCCTCGTGATCAAGGAAACTTAAATCTAAACCGCAATCCCAAACTTCCACCACCAACAATAATCCATCAAAACTCCTCCGTGATCGGAACTAAATCTAACCGCAGTCCCCAACTTCACACCACCAACAATAATCCACNGGACGAAATAAAGCGAAAATTAAAAGAATGGTTAATGATGACGTAAATAAAGGAAAATTAAAAGAATGGTTAATGTTACTACGTGTTTTGTTTTGTTTAGTTTATTTTTTTCATTCTTGGTGATTTGATTTTTCATTAAGAGTATTTGATAGTTGTTGTGGTCATGTTAATAAGCTGGTGCATTATTGATAACCCGTGTACTCACAGACGAACACGCACACAGACTACGTACACGAACACACAAACAGGTCACACGAAGAACAACACACAGACACCGTACGAAAACACATACATATCACGTACAAGAACACACACATCACACAGACAATAGACGAAGAACACATACATATCACGTCAGAACACACACAGATCACGTACAGAACACATACATATCCGTACAAGAACACAACCAACCACGTACAAACACACACAATCACGTACAAGAACACATAACATATCACGTACAAGAACACAACATATCACGTACAAGAAACACACAAGATTCACGTACAGAACACACCACAGATCACGTACAAGAACACAAACAATCACGTACCAAAACACATACATATCACGGTGACAAGAACCATCACACATATCACGTACGAAGAAACACATACAAATCACGTACAAACACCACACAGATCACGTTACCAGAACACAATACATATTTTCACGTACAAAACCACACACAGATCCACGCTACAAGAACATTCTACAGTATCAGTACAGAACACACACAGATCACTACAAGAACCACATACATATTCACGTACAGAAACACATACATATCACTACAAGAACAATACATATCACGTACAAGAACACGATACATATCACGCTACAAGAAACACACACAGATCACGCGTACAAGAACACATAACATATCAGTACAAGAACCACACATATCACGGACTGAGAACACATACATATCACGTACAAAACACGATACATATCAAGCGTACAGAACACAACATATCACGTACAAAACACACATAGATTACGGTGCCAAGGACCCACCCACAGATCATGTAGATGGCTAGAGCCAAAAAAAAAAAAAAAAAAAAAAAAAAAAAAAAATGCCAGGAGGGATAAGACGTGAAGGGAGGGGAGCCAGGAAGTAGGGGGGGGGAGCATCTAGATTTTTTGTTTGTTAGTTTTTTTTTTTTTATTCTTTATATTTCCGAAAGCTGTTGTGTGGAGTCCTCTTTTGTCGAAGTTTGTTAATTAAGAGGATATTGATTAATTCACCTTAAGTTGGGGAGAACTGTTCACGACGTCTCACATGAGCAGCGAAAAATAGTATATGAAAAATATCGTTTATACATACCATTTTAAATAACCCGTACATATATACCCATGAGATATATATATTATATATATATATATATATATATATATATATATATTTGGAGTATTAATAATATTATAGATAATATAATATAACTAATATATATATATTTTATTATAATACTTATTGTAGTATATAACTAACTATTATATAATATATAATATAATTCAAACATATAAAACTTACATATTATATATTATACTTCATTATATATAGCACACCATCAATTATAAAAATGATCAAATTTCATCAACGTACATCATAAATATCATTGTAAATTAACACATAGGTCTATGAAGCCTGACACAGAGCTACTATTCTCAACATCAATCGTTGCTTCACAGATTTCGGAATACTACTAAAAACAAAAACACGTTAGTTTGGCCATTAAGCTTCTTGATTTCTGGGTAATTTGTCCGTTTCTCTCGTCTTCACAAGCCAATTACTTTCTCCCGTTATCATCATCCTTAATGCTTTCTCAATTATACCTGTTTTAATCGCATAGAATAATTTGTTGGCTAACACTTAAGGACCTATTTTCTGTTTCGCTATTTACCGAACAGTGACCCAATCATTGTCCCACCTTTTTCCTATGTTTCTCTTCCGTCATCTTCCTCGCTTCCATTTTTTTCCTTCCTCCGTTTCTTAGGTCTCTGTTTCGTTTCCTGTCCACATTCTCTTTCCGTCTTCCTTCTTTTTTCTTATTCTCCGTTTCTTCTAATTACTTTTTTTCTTCTCTATCCATCTCTCTCTCTCTCATTCTCCTTTTCTTTCCCTTTCCTTTCCTTCATTCTTTTCTCATCCTATTCTGTTCTGCTCCTGTTCTCGTTTTTTTTGTCTTGTATGGTCCTTTTGCATCTTCAATTTTCGAATGGTTGAAAAACATTTCAGTAATGGATATAAATAGAAACACACAAAATAAACAAGGGAAATTCATCATGGGTTTACAGGTAGAAAAAAAAAGGATGAAGAAAGAGAGAGATTGATTAGGATCCAATGTAAAAGACAGAAGGTGAAAGTGTACAAACTGCTGTTACTTATCAATAGTACCAAGAGTTATTATCCTGTTGACATAGCGGAGTACACTACAACACGCAGACCTAAATTGTAAGAAATAATCACTATCTACATTTCTGTCACATGTATAAGATATCACCAATTAAATATCGCCCGACATGTCCTGTACATAGAGGGTTGTACCATATCACCATTATTTTGGACATACGAAAAATTATGGCTGTCATTTTTTCGTCTCTCACAAGCAACAAAAATAGAGAGGAGAACGTGTGAGAGAGCTTCCACATTATTTTTTTAAATCTGAAATGAATATTTGATTTCTTTTATTCAGTTATTGCATATCTGCCAATAATTTCTGAGCAGTCTTAGATGCGCCCTTACAATCTATGTATGACTGGTTATGCTAGAATATTACTTCGCTGGGCGGCGCATCGGCTTCGTTGTATTCACGCTGGCCTGGCCACCGCGCGTGTGGACACTTGAGCAGTTGAAAGGCTACATACATGCTAATCTGGGTGTCTCGTAGTGTGTGGGACCTGGGGCGATCAGTACGGAATCTCTGCGTTAGACCGTACCGCATTACGCTGTGTACTAGTGAATTGTGGCGACGCTGGGTAGCGTTCGACTACGAGGAGGGACCCGCTAGTCAGTAGGCTGAGTGGCTGGCCTCTACTGACGTGTCCGTTGTATGTTTTATTGACACAACTGCATTTATGCAATAGTAAATGTTTCCCTAGTAGAAACTAAATAAAAATAGTGCAGTGACCTTTCAAAAACAGACTTTTCATCATTATATCTTGGAACATGTTCTGTATCTAAAGCCACATAAACATTGCGACTTTGAAATAAGAGATCACCTGTATCCATTTACACTTGGCCTGCTTAAACCCGATTTAGTCGGAAAGCTTCAGCGCTTGTTATACAGTAAATTATGGTTCGTGGAGATTGCAGTGCCATTGTTACAAGGCTTCCATTGCCTTGTGACTTTCCTTTACATAAGTTGAAATAGATGAAAAATGAGTTATCAAACATTTTAGGCAAGACTGTATGTGTTATGATATAAAAAAAAAAACTGTTAGGGCACCTAGAATGTAGTTAAAAGCCATCAAAGAATCCAAAGGTTACGTTAACAAGTCCATTATTAGGCCTAAAACTTGATACCCACATGCAGGAAGCTGGAGGTCCAACCAGATAGTGAGCATATTGTCTTGTTCTCATACTTGCTCCAGAGATAGGTGCAAACCTCCGCCACATATATTCTGGCAAGATTGAACATCCATTTTATTTTTATTATTTATTTATTATTATTTTTATTTTTGTTCCCACAGTAAATTTTCGGACAGGATTAGCTTTTTAGTAGAATAGAATGGAAGAGTTGTAGCCATTACTGAAGTGCTGCCCCTGTGTGATGCAGCGGTTAGTGGCTTAGCATGTCATAGAGACCATAAACGAGTGTGTGTGTGAATAGCGACATATCGGGTGGATGTGCTGTGGTCGTGTGAGTGCTATACATGTATCCTGCCGTTTGTGTGGTGTGCGGTGTGGTGTGTGTGTTGACCGAATTTGTGATGTGTGCGGGGGTTGTGTGTTTGTATACATGTATCTGTGTGTGTGTGTTTGTTCACACACACACACACACACATATATCTATATATATATCTGTGTGTGCTGTGTAATGATAGTGACAAAAATATTTATCACTCATTTTCTTATTTACTCACAAGAAAAGGCATATCAGGAACCGCAATAGAAAAAGTGAGAAAAATGCTCAGATTAAGACAGACAATCTCAGAAAGAGAAAAAGAGAGAAAAAGAGAAAGACGGATTCAAGAGAAAAGACGAGGACATCTTTCTAATAAAGACACATGACTTCGGAGTGCAGCCTCATCCATCTTGCAGTGCCCGAAGACGCAGAAGCACGAATGGACGAATGGACGAATGGACGAAACACGCACGAATGCGAAAGAACACACGGAAGCACGAATGGACGAAACACGGAAGCACGAATGGACGAAACACGGAAGCACGAATGGACGAAAACACGAAGCACGATGGACAACACGGAAGCACGAAAGCACAAAACACGGAAGCACGAAACACGAAACGACGCAAGCACACAAGCACAAAAAAGCACGATTGCATAACAACACGAAAGCACGATATTACAACAGCAGGAAAACACGAAAGCACAAAATCACAAAAGACGAAAGCTCAAAAACAGTAATACACTTAAACACGAATGTACAAAATCACAAAAGCTCGAATATGCAAAAGCACAATGTTTTTGTTTTTGTTTTTCCACACACGCACATTTATAAATCACACAAGCTCTCTGGGGATCCCATGGTAGAGAAGACTAGTGTGACCATAACATTAGCCTTGTGGTCAGAATATTATGAGTGTCTGTCCGTTGGGATCCCATGGCAGAGAAGACTAGTGTGACCATAGCCTATTGTGGTCAGACTGTAACGAGTGTCTGTACGTGTCTTCTGAGGAGGGCGTTCCTTGTAGTCAGCAGGAAAAAGGAAACACCAAATGTAGGTTTTTATTCTAAGGAGTTAGAGAACGGGGGGGGTGACCAGCGCCGAGAGCCCGAAATTTGGCGGGAAATCACGGTCACAGGCAACGCTACAAGATCACGTGACCAAGAGCGATGTTGCCACGTCTCTTGCAATGAAGGTACAAATATGGGAAGTCACGTCAATGAAAGGAAACATCATACTATGCCAAACTTATGCATAGACACAAGATATACATAAATACTGGGTAAACGTAATGTAGATTATATATGGTACAGGAGTCCCCACATATCTACAGTGTCTTTGAGAGAAAGTAAAAAAAAAAAGTAAAAGAATAAAAATTCTTACATAATATAAAATATTCCTTTTTCATCGCTTTGAGAAATGAAAATTGCTTTTGGCTGCAATTTACCATCACTCCCACCTGTGAAATATTCCTCTTTGCAACTGATCTATTTCAGTCACAGTTGCAAGGGAAAGAAGCGGATGTGCGCGCGCGTGTGTGTGTGTGAAAGCGCGTGCGTGTATGTATGTTTTGCGTATGTGTGTACGTGTGTGTATAATTGCATATAAGTATGCGTGTATTTATGCGTGTGTGTGAAAGCGCGTGCGTGTATGTATGTTTTGCGTATGTGTGTACGTGTGTGTATAATTGCATATATGTATGTATGCTTGTATGTATATATTACCATACATATATCATGCTGTCGCGTTAACCACAACCTTATACCAGTACGTTATACGAATCATCATAACGAACCCGGGTACAAACCGTATTAAGAGAACACCTATGGACGTATAATCATTATTCAGATTGCTATGTAAATGAAGCAATTAAGACAATTTAATTAAAAGACGTTCCTTCTCCACATATCCTGATGGAACCAACATCTGATTACTATATTTGAGACGATTCTGCTGAA
>NW_020870511.1:26525-29025 GCF_003789085.1 Penaeus vannamei | reverse complement strand
CCAGACGGGCACAGGTGTAGGTCACCTTCATGGAGTGGACCTGGGAGCCTGCCTTTCAGTGGTGGAAGCCAGACGGGCACAGGTGTAGGTCACCTTCATGGGAGTGGAACTGGGAGCCTGCCTTTCAGTGGTGGAAGCCAGACGGGCACAGGTGTAGGTCACCTTCATGGAGTGGAACTGGGAGCCTGCCTTTCCAGTGGTGGAAGCCAGACGGGCACAGGTGTAGGTCACCTTCATGGGAGTGGACCTGGGAGCCTGCCTTTCAGTGGTGGAAGCCAGACGGGCACAGGTGTAGGTCACCTTCATGGGAGTGGACCTGGGAGCCTGCCTTTCAGTGGTGGAAGCCAGACGGCACAGGTGTAGGTCACCTTCATGGAGTGGAACTGGGAGCCTGCCTTTCAGTAGTGGAAGCCAGACGGGCACAGGTGTAGGTCACCTTCATGGGAGTGGACTGGGAGCCTGCCTTTCAGTGGTGGAAGCCAGACGGGCACAGGTGTAGGTCACCTTCATGGGAGTGGAACTGGGAGCCTGCCTTTCAGTGGTGGAAGCCAGACGGGCACAGGTGTAGGTCACCTTCATGGGAGTGGAACTGGGAGCCTGCCTTTCAGTGGTGGAAGCCAGACGGGCACAGGTGTAGGTCACCTTCATGGGAGTGGAACTGGGAGCCTGCCTTTCAGTAGTGGAAGCCAGACGGGCACAGGTGTAGGTCACCTTCATGGGAGTGGAACTGGGAGCCTGCCTTTCAGTGGTGGAAGCCAGACGGGCACAGGTGTAGGTCACCTTCATGGGAGTGGAACTGGGAGCCTGCCTTTCAGTGGTGGAAGCCAGACGGGCACAGGTGTAGGCCACCTTCATGGGAGTGGAACTGGGAGCTTGCCTTTCAGTGGTGGAAGCCAGACGGGCACAGGTGTAGGTCACCTTCATGGGAGTGGACCTGGGAGCCTGCCATTCAGTGGCAACAGTCACACTAGTGAAACGAATCATGTTAGTGATGATGACAGCACAAACCACATTTCTGACAAGGGCATTGCCTCCTTTGACCACAATGAATTCAAGTCAGAAAACGACAACAGCAACTCAGGTGGTGGCAGCCTCTTTGGTAGAACTCGATTAACTCACGATGATGCTGGGGCTGGAGAAGGTATCGCTTTGAAAGTTGATCTGAAAAACGTTGGTCTTCCTAAAGTTAAGGCAGCCTGATGGCCCACATCTCCCATCGCTACCTATACAATATTACAAAAGCTGCACTTCTCTGTCTACTTAATAAGAGTAATAACTTTATTAAGATAGGTCAGAAAATAGGTTATGATATAACTGCCTCTAGAAGCAGCTACGGTCCTTTTCGACACGTATTTTTAAACTCTGACTGCCATTTCTTTAAGAAATGGCTTGCTAACAGGGGAAGAATTAATGTTTTTTTCAATAACCTGTTGTTAGATATGTGAAACCTTGTTTTATGTAAAACTTTTATTTTCGTTTTTTCTATTGCCTTTTGAAATAAAGATGAAAAGTAAACAAAAGCTCTTACTTTCTTTATGATTTACACAATTTTAGGAAGTGTCAAACTCTTACATAAGAATAATTAGTTCATTATGATTTACCTTTTTACGTCGATCTGAACCCTCTGGTAGCTTACCGTATATAAGCCCTGGTCTGCATGTTACAGTTTAAGCCTCTAATATTCCGCATATTAACTTATCGTTATTGTTAACAATTAACGCTACACATATTCAGATTTCCGTTAGTAAACATACTATTTGCACACACACACACATATATATGTGTATATGTGTGTAAGTGTGTGTGTGTGTGTGTGAATGTACGCATGTAAGTATTATATATATATATATATATATATATATATATATAATAATATATATATATAAATATATATATATTATATATATATATATATGCATATATATATATATATATATATATATATATATATTATATATATACATATATATATACAAACAAACACAACCACACACACGCACTCACACACATGTTTGTGTGTACTAATATAGGGACGGTCAACTAATATAGGGCTGGTCTGAAAGCCCCAATGGTTGGCCCATATTAGTTTTGGTGGCATTACTTATTACACACGCCGGGTAGTTACACAGAAAAGTTGAAAGCCTACAAATCACTCGAAGCTTTCAAGTATTTTTCTTAAGTTTTAAAACAAAACAGGATAATGGAATTTGGTATTCAACATAAGAAAAAATCAGAATACAGTTATCTGTATTTGCTGGGCCATTCTATTTGACTGACCGACCTTTATAACACCTGTGTTTACACAAAGAGAATTAAAGGCCTACAAATCTCTGGAAGGGTACAAGTACTCAATACTGCTTATAATGACTGGTTCGTAGTCGTAGGATTAAGTACTCCTGAACTTATGAAATTCTTTCTTTCGCTCTTTGCCTTTTAGGCCTGGTTTTCGAAAAGTTGCTCAAAACAGGGTTTTATCAATATTTTTCGGACGTTATAGCCA
>NW_020870511.1:16525-19025 GCF_003789085.1 Penaeus vannamei | reverse complement strand
CCTCAAATACTAACAAAAAAAACATTCAGCTCCTCCAAAAAAGATGAAAAGAAAGAAAGAAAGAAAGAAAAATGAATCTCGTGTTCTTTTTTTCCCCGTTTTCTTTATTTTCTCGTTACCTCCGTTTCCCATTTTCTTTTTGAATGCTCTTTCGCTTGGATAAACATCAGCGCTTCCCTTCTCCTCCCTTCGTTCCATTTCATTCCGCCAATGATGGTAGTCTCTAGAGAGAAAGTGAAAGGGGAAATGTGCACAGAGAGAAAGGTAGAAACAGAAGAGAGAAAGTAATGAAATGTAATTGGGAAAAAAGAGGGGATGGAGACAAAGAGGGAGACGAGAGAGGGTGAGAGGAAGAGAGAGAGAGGGAGATAGATAGATAGATAGATAGATAGATAGATAGAGAGAGAAGAGAGAGAGAGAGAGAGAGAGAGAGAGAGAGAGAGAGAGAGAGGAGAGAGAGAGAGAGAGAGAGATAGAGATAGAAGAGAGAGAGACAGAGGGAGTGAGAAATAGATATATAGTTGGATAGAGAGAGAGACAATGAAGAAAAAGAAGAAAAAAAAAGATAAGATCCACAACCATCCCCCAATTTGAATGGAAATAATAACAAGACCCCGTCACCAAACGCTATTGACAATCACAACACCAACAATGGCAGCAAAATACTCAACAAAAGCAACACCTGTACACGTGTATTTATTGTCCGAGAGGCCTGGGCGTTATCAAAACAAGCCCGCTCTAAACGGAGGCTTTGGCCCTTGAGCAACCCTCGGACATCACAGGGCGCTGGGAATACGCGCTGCCTCGGAGGCGATCGCTTACAAGGCACAGAAACGACGATGATGCCGCTCTGCTGGCTCTGGTAATAACGTTGGCATAGATTAGTACTCTCTCGCACGCAGATAGAAGCATACATTGGTGCGTACTGATTCCCTAATGCTAAACACACACATACCCGTAAACAATCACACACATCCACAAATATCTATCTATCTATCTATCTATCTATCTATTTATATATATTATATATATATATATATATATATATATATATATATATATATATGTGTATATGTGTGTGTGTGTGTGTGTGTGTGGTTGTGTGTGTGTGTGTGGTGTGTGTGTGTGTGTGTGTGTGTGTGTGTGTGTGTGTGTGTGTGTGTTGTATTCATAAATATAACAGGTTAGAGCAACCAACTCTAAAAAAATCTCAATCATACTGATAATTTGACAATTTGAAATACAATATTCCTCAAACTAATTTGCATTATTGCGTATCCGTTAAAGAAAAGCAACACAGGCCACCACATAGAATACAAGCAATGACAACACGCTTCATCCAATCAACTCACTTTATCCATAATCAAATAAATAACGCTAATAATAACCTACTGCCGTTCCCTTAACCTTTAATATCTAGCTGACAGTACAATGGATGATTCCTGAAGTCTTTGATTGGCTTTTTCTAAAAATGTACCAGGATGTTTTAATAAGAAGCTGCCGGTATGAAATCCCGGATGTATGTTGGGTCAAGGAAGGCCTTTAGGAGTAATCTAGTTTGTACCATCAATGTATAGTGTAAGAGGTTCTTGGAATATCTTATGTCCTTAAGAATAAGGGTGAAATTAGGATGGGGGAGAAGATGAGGATGATGAAGAAAAAGGAAAATTTATGCATGCAAAAACACAGATAGAAAGATAAGAAGATAGGAGAGAGAGAGACAGACAAACAGATAGACAGACAGATAGATAGATAGAGAGAGAGAGAAAAAAAAAACGGTACCGGTAACTGAGATGACAATAAATAGATAGTCAGACAAACAGATATACAAACAAACAGACCGACAGACAAACAAAGCTAGACACACAAACAAGACAGACAAACAAGACAGACAGATAAACAGAAAAGAAAATCCACCGGTAACCAAGATGTCACACCGTGTCCTTCCGGGCCACGACGTCTCGTAGAAACGCCACGGGGTGATGCGCTTTCGAGCTGGGTTTTATCAAGGGAAAAGACGGCCATGGGTTCTTATTGTTATTGCAAGCGGGGCGATAAGCTGCGTTGTGATGTGAAGGAGGCGGTAAAATTTGTCACTGCCTTTTGTGCTTATTTCACTGTCTCTGTCTGTCTGTCTGTCTCTCTTATAACTTATCTATCTATATATTTAAATATATATATCACACACCCACACACAAAACACACATCATCACTACATTAAACTATCTTATATCTCTTTTACCTGTATTACGTTTCTACAATTACATTATATATTAATATAATTGTATTATATATAAATTTATATATATGATATGTGATAACTATATGCCTATATGTATATGTGTTATGTGTGTAATCTAATACACAATAGCATATCACACTCTACACTTACTATATGTATTTATAATATAACATCAGAACAAATACAACATTTACCGTTATGTATTATATATTATAATCTTATTCACTTTTATGCAATTTATATTCACATACTCTATCT
>NW_020870511.1:0-5000 GCF_003789085.1 Penaeus vannamei | reverse complement strand
TGGATAGAGAGGGATTTTGAAAGAAATCCATGAGCGGACGCAGAAAACTTGTACAAAGGAGCGACGCCGTGAGATGAGTTTAATGGATGTGATCGTCCGCCAAAGTTGAACAGTGGTGGGATTTGCAGTTGATGTATGCAAGATTGAGTAAGTTTTTTCATGAGAAGTGCCTCGCTCGCCTTTTCTGCCTAACTTTTCTGCGACTGTGAGATGTTTTTTTGTGACGTTTGCAAGTTATTAATGCTGAGATACGGCGCCTGGAGACGGTGTCTAGTGGGGGGTGGTGGGTAGTCGTGGGGTAGGTCTATCTTTCACAAAGTTTGGAAGTTGATGAAAAGAAGCAATTAGTGGTTGGATAAAAGGAATAAGGAGCCAGTACAAGCGAGAGTTGAGTGATTGTGTGAAAATGACCAGAAAATCTGAGAAAAAAAAATATTTGGGCAATTTTTGGATAATTGGTGTTGCCTATAAGTTGCAGCCATGACAGTGCAAAGTGATCAGTTTGCTTGTGAGGGTTGGTGAGTTAGGAGCTTGGTGGTGGATGCCAGGACTCTGCCTGTCTTGCAAGATGAACAGTGTTTCTACAGCAACCCTACCTGGACTTACATGTGTTTAGATCACATGAGAGAAACTTCATGGTAGATATTTTGGGAATTGAATTATTCTGTTTTAAGAGGATTTTGAAGAAGTGGACTTGGATGAAATTTGTGATGTGGTTGGAAAGATTTGAAAAGGCAGTGTGTGCATGTGCAGTGGCAGTGGTTTTAAGAATTTGATTAGATATCAGATGTGCTTTAGGATTCTTGAGATGTAATAGACAGTAGTTTGTGACAGTGTTGAAGTAGTTGACTAGCTGTAACATGAAGCTTTGTGAAAGTGTATATCCACATAATATAATTACCTAAATTTAAAGTGAGCTTGTGGAAGTTTGTCATTTCATTAAAGTAATTGAATATGCCAGGGTAATATAATGCCAGTTTTGGTTCAATAAGAAGCAGTTACAGTGAATTAACACTTGTTTGTTAGTTGCATGATTTTCAATGGATTTAGTTCCTTGCAGTAGAGAAGCTTTTATAAATGACTTAGTTTATTAAATCAAGGTCTCTAGCGTGCATACTCGTCTTGTATTTTTTGACATGGACAAGCTTAAATTATAAGTGAATGAAGATTTTAAGTGAAAATCATATGTGGGTAAAGGGTGAAAATATATATTCGGTAATGAAAATAGACTTAGCTGTTTTTTAATTTCATGTTCATTTATTTCGTGTTTCAGATAGTATACAAGGTGGAGGGGGGCGAGGATGGGGGCAGATCAGCAGTTTTGCCTCCGATGGAACAATTTTCACACTAATATTACCTCAGCATTCGAGTCCTTGAGAGATGACGAGGACTTCGTCGACATCACACTTGCCTGTGAAGGCAGGCAGATAAAAGCACACAAAATGGTCCTTAGTGCCTGTAGTCCATACTTCAGAAGTTTGCTAAAAGTAAGTATGTTAGTTCTTTCACTTGTGTGTTCAGTTTTGTAAAGCTTCATATATGTCAGTCATCCATCACATTTGACTATCCTTTAACACTTGATTGTATCCTATCCCAATAGGGTAACCCCTGCCAGCATCCCATAGTGTTTCTTAAGGATGTAACTTTCGCCAACTTGACTTCCATCCTGGACTTCATGTACCATGGGGAAGTCAATGTTTCACACAATGAGTTGGCCACATTTCTAAAGACAGCAGAGGCGCTTAAAGTCAGAGGACTGGCGGAAGATGAAAAGAAGAGAGTAAGTTTTGATTTTTATATTTTTGTTTTTAATTTTATCATTTACTTTTTATACTGACTTAAGATTTCTTGGTTATTAACTTGCATTGGCACGGGTTGTGGATTTGGTATTTACAATGGTCAAGCCTTTAACAACCAACTGTAATTTTGTGCATTACAAAATACCATTATATATGAATCAGACTCATAATTTTTAGAATTTGTATGAGGAATGTTCATATTAGTCAAACTGAGAAAGTGTTGACAGCTATTTATGATGTCTGTTGATAAAAAATACAGAAGTGGTTTTTAATTATGTATAATTTCTATTTGGTTAATGGGCAAAGATCTATTATAGTATGGATTGCAACAATTTGAATGAAAACCTGATAAAGTTAAGGATTTATGCATTCACATGGTTAGGATATGCTCAAGTTTAGTCAGTTAAACTTTGTCTTATCCAATATATAATATATATATATATATATATAATATATATATATATATATATATATATATATATATATATATATATATATATATATATATATATATATATATATATATATATATATGCGTGTGTGTAAATTTATTGGAACCACTATTTATGCTTCCTCTTTTTTTCCTTTTTCATCTCTCCTCTCTAGGACAGTGAAAACTACAATGAGTCCAGCTCGCCTCCCCCACCTAGAGACCCCCCTGACCCGGGCTCACCTCGGCCCGAGGAGGGCAGTAGTGCCCCCGACACACAACTCAGTGATTCACCCCCACCCAAACGACAGAGACGGCGGTCAGGGGCCTCGGTACACTCTGCAGAAGACACAAATGAAACGGTGCTAAGTGAAGCCAGGGACAGTAGTGTGAAAAATGAGCCTCAGGACTTTAATGAGGAAGAGGACATGTTAAGTCAGAGTGTGGAGCATGAAAATATAAAGACAGATGTAGGAGAAGACAGTGAGGAGCGGAATTTTGGTCCCTCCGAGTCTGTGACGATCAGCAGGAGTCAGGCAGCTATGCAGCAGTTACAAGAATCGTTTGGGTCGTTCCTGCCGGGCATGGGCCAGAGTCCGGGCTTCCTCCCTCATGGTGCTACTGACATGCCAAGACCTCCACCCTACCCTCTGGAGGGGGTTCAAGGTAAGAAGTGGAAATTTATACTTCTGTCTTCTCTCTTTTCTCCCCCACTCCTCTCTCATTCTCATCTTACTTCATTTCTTGTATTTCATTCTCTCCTCTCGCTTTCATCTCTCTACATTCATGTTCTCTGATCTCTGCTCCTTTCCCCCATTCTCACCTTAATTTAAACTTTATATTTCCTTCTCTCCTCTTGCTAATATCTCACTCCTTTCATAATCTCTTCTCTTCCACTCCTCTCTCCCATTCTCACCTTACTTCAATTCTTATATTTCCTTCTCTCCCCTATTAGATCTCTCTCCTTTCCCTTCTCTTTCTCCCTGCTTTTCATCTCCTTTACTTTTGCCTCCTCTCTCTCAAAATTGTCTCCTCTTTCTGTATACTTATATGTCTCCTCTTTCTGTATACCTCTGTCTCCTCTGTCTGTATACCTCTGTCTCCTCTGTCTGTATACCTCTGTCTCCTCTGTCTGTATACTCCTGTCTCCTCTGTCTGTATACTCCTGTCTCCTGTCTCTGTGTGTGTTCTCCTGTCTCCTGTCTCTGTGTGTGTGTTCTCCTGTCTCCTGTCTCTGTGTGGTGTGTTCTCCTGTCTCCTGTGTCTGTGTGTGTGTTCTCCTGTCTCCTGTGTGTGTGTGTGTGTTCTCCTGTCTCCTGTGTGTGTGTGTGTGTTCTCCTGTCTCCTGTGTCTGTGTGTGTGTTCTCTCTGTCTCCTGTGTCTGTGTGTGTGTTCTCCTGTCTCCTGTGTGTGTGTGTGTTCTCCTGTCTTTTGTGTGTGTGTGTGTGTTCTCCTGTCTCCTGTGTCTGTGTGCGTGTTCTCCTGTCTCCTGTGTCTGTGTGTGTGTTCTCCTGTCTCCTGTGTCTGTGTGTGTGTTCTCCTGTCTCCTGTGTCTGTGTGTGTGTTCTCCTGTCTCCTGTGTGTGTGTGTGTGTTCTCCTGTCTCCTGTGTCTGTGTGTGTGTTCTCCTGTCTCCTGTGTCTGTGTGTGTGTTCTCCTGTGTCTGTGTGTGTGTTCTCCTGTCTTTGTGTGTGTGTGTGTGTTCTCCTGTCTCCTGTGTCTGTGTGTGTGTTCTCCTGTCTCCTGTGTCTGTGTGTGTGGTCTCCTGTCTCCTGTGTTCTGTGTGTGTGTTCTCTGTGTGTGTGTGTTTCTCCTGTCTCCTGTGTCTGTGTGTGTGTTTCGCTGTCTCCTGTGTGTGTGTGTGTGTTCTCTGTCTCCTGTGTGTGTGTGTGTGTTCTCCTGTCTCCTGTGTGTGTGGTGTGTGTTCTCTCTGTCTCCTGTGTGTGTGTGTGTGTTCTCCTGTCTCCTGTGTGTGTGTGTGTGTTCTCCTGTCTCCTGTGTGTGTGTGTGTGTTCTCCTGTCTCCTGTGTGTGTGTGTGTGTTCTCCTGTCTCCTGTGTCTGTGTGCTTGTTCTCCTGTCTCCTGTGTCTGTGTTCGTGTTCTCCTGTCTCCTGTGTCTGTGTGCGTGTTCTCCTGTCTCCTGTGTCTGTGTGTGTGTTCTCCTGTGTGTGTGTGCGTGTTCTGTCTCCTGTGTGTGTGTGTGTTCTCCTGTCTCCTGTGTCTGTGTGTGTGTTCTCCTGTCTCCTGTGTGTGTGTGTGTGTTCTCCTGTCTCCCTGTGTGTGTGTGTGTGTGTTCTCCTGTCCTCCTGTGTCTGTGTGCGTGTTCTCCTGTCTCCTGTGTGTGTGTGTGTGTTTCTCCTGTCTCCTGTGTGTGTGTGTGGTGTTCTCCTGTCTCCTGTGTGTGTGGTGTGTGTTCTCTGTGTCTCCTGTGTCTGTGTGTGTGTTCTCGCTGTCTGTGTGTGTTCTCCCTGTCTCCTGTCTGTGTGTGTGTTCTCCTGTCTCCTGTGTCTGTGTGTGTGTTCTCCTGTGTCTGTGTTCCCTGTTGTGTGTGTGTGTGTTCTCCTGTCTCCTGTGTGTGTGTGTGTGTGTTCTCCTGTCTCCTGTGTCTGTGTGTGTGTTCTCCTGTCTCCTGTGTCTGTGTGTGTGTTCTCCTGTCTCCTGTGTCTGTGTGTGTGTTCTCCTGTCTCCTGTGTCTGTGTGTGTGTTCTCCTGTCTCCTGTGTCTGTGTGTGTTCTCCTGTCTCCTGTGTCTGTGTGTGTGTTCTCCTGTCTC
>NW_020870510.1:211585-221881 GCF_003789085.1 Penaeus vannamei | reverse complement strand
GGGGGGGGGAGAACTATGAATCCCAGACTGAGAGGTGAAAGAGGGAGGGAGGTGGGGAAAGCGGGAGAGAGAGGAGTAGGGATTAGAAGGACATTACGAAGGGGACGAACGAGGGGAGTATGGGGTGGGGAGAGAGAACTAGGATTCCAGACTAGGATGGAAAGTAGCGGAGGCGAGGGAAGAGGTGGGAGAGGAGGGAGGGATTTAGGTATGGAGGACAGCAGGGAAAGGGGGGATAGGCTGAGAAGGGTAGGGGTGGGAGGAAGAGAAACTAGAGGATTTAACCAAGCCACTAGGAAAGGAAGGGAGGCGAGCTACGAGGAGAGAAGGCGGACAAGGGGAGGAATAGCAGAGAATTAGCGGAAGGGGAGAGACTAGGAGGAATGGGAGATATTAGGGTCAGGGGAATGGGAATAAGGACTGGAGAGGGAGATTAGGAGGATGGACTACGAAAAGACAACTTGGGTAAGACAGCTAGTGGAATAGGATCGAGGAAGGTGGCCACCAAGGAATATGGGGAACTACGCTGGTGGGAACCATGGGGATGGAAAGGGAGCAGAGGGGGAATGAAAACAAGAATTGGTTCACCTTCACAGAGGAGAAAGATTAATAGAGAGAGCTAAGGGCGCATCAGGGGAGTGAATTCCTAAGGGGACACGAGGGGACACGCTGGAGAGGGAGCATTAACAGAGAGAGTAGAGGCAAGCGAGGGGAGTGAGATATTAGAGGGGGAGCAAGCCCACCTAGGAGGAACGGGAGATAATATTAAAGTAGGGATGCAAGGGGAGTGAATGTTCTAAGGGGAGGAACCACCTGGAGGAAGGGAAATTCTTGTAAAGAAAGAGTACGGAGCACCAGGGAGAGTGAAATTTCTAAGAGAGGAGGAACCATGGTGGATGGGAAATTTTTGAGCAAAGAGCCATGAACTGCAGGAAAAAGAAAGAGGGAACGAGGCACTCTGGGAGGCGGAACAGGGGGCAGAGGAGAATGATATTTACAAGCAAAACTAATTAAGCGAGAGGAAACTAACATAAACTTTAAACTTTCTATAACCTACGTACAGTAGGAGAAAAAATAAATGTATAAAGAGGAATATAATTTCACAAAGAAAACTAATGACGTCGGCCATAGAAACCTTTGAACACGCATCCTATATCACTACGGACAACGTTACGAGTAAGGATGAAAAAGGATAAGTACAATATAAAATAATGGAACATAAGCATGCAAAGTCCGAGTTAGGGTTGAGCGTGCTGAGTAAAGATTCATGTCATCTCTATACATTCGGACCAAGAAGAGGCAGAGAGTATCACCGATCACTTATTTTTTTTTTTTTTTGTGGGAGGACTAGAGAGTAGCCGAAAATTCGAAGGAAAAGAGAAGGAAGAAAAATATACTCTTTCTTGGTAGGTTCCTATGGATGATCTTCTGGAGTAGGGGGACCATAAATTTAGTGGTTTTTTTGATATCTTTTTGCCGTTTGTTTAGAGTCTTTTTGATACATGACAGGGAGCAATACTATCTGTCTATCTAATCGTATATCGATCAGCTATATTATCTCCCTTGAGGTTCTGGACCTACTTCTCGCTTCTCGCTGCTTATTCTTAGCCGGCTTTCCTCGCCGTCGATGCTTGTTCCCTGCCACAACTCGTTGCCTTCTCGTGGCCTTTCCTCCTCCGCCGTGCGGGGTGCGGGCGGTTCATTGGCCATCCGGAGCCTCGGGGCTAGCTGCTGTCTATTCTCGTCGAGAGGGGATCTTGCCTCACGCCCCACGCCGCCGATCAGGGTCGGGGTCGTCTCTCGGGGTCGCGTGCAATCTTGCCTCGCGTCTTCTATCTACGCGTACTCGAGAGTGGTTCGTCCTGTTCTCGCCTCTCCTGCTCCGCCTTCTTCCGTCTCCCTCTGCCCTCTCCGTCTCTGCCATCGTGGGTGCGGCGTCGCGGGGTCGCTGTGGGGGCGGGTGGGTGGGAGAAGTGGACGTAGATGGGCAAGAGCGGGTACATCTGCGCCATTCTCTCACCCTCTCTCCTCTGTCTCTCTTGCATTTGCTCTCTCCTAGGACAGACGATAACGAGGTGTTCGCCCGCCAGAGTCGCGACGGCCAATTCCTCAATCTTTCATATTCTGATTTTTATGGTCCACGAAGTGTTTTATGTTGGCAGTTCCAGTCTTGCTTGCCAGGCGAGTCTCGTTATAAGGGGGGCAGAAAGGAGAGATAGAAGGAAGGAATGAGGAAGAGAAAGGGAGGCTGAGAATGAATGAATGAAGAAGAAGAGGGAAGAGTGATAGAATGAATGAGGAAAGGAAACGGGAGGTGAGAATGAATGAATGAGAAGAGATGAGAAGAGGGAAGAGTGATGGAAGGAATGAGGAAGGGAAAGGGGGAGGTTGAGAATGAATGAATGAGAGAGAGAAGAGGGAAGAGTGATGGAAGGAGTGAGAAAGGGAAATGGGAGGAGAGAGACGAAATTAATGAGAAGGAAAAAGGGAAGAAAGAAAAGTTGATTGAAGGGGGAGAGGGAAGAGAGAGAAAGAATGAATGAAAAGGAAATATGGAGAGAGAAGGAAGGAATGAATGAGAAAAGAAAAGGGAAGAGAGAACAAAAAAAAAAATGATTGAAAGGGAAATGGAGGGTGAGAGACGGAATCAATTAGAAGGGAAAAGAGAGAGAGAATGAATGGATGAAAAGAAAAAAAGGAATAGAGAGAGAGAATGAAAATAAAAATGGAATAGAAATGGAATGAATGGGAAGGAAAGAGGGCGGTGAGAGAAGGAATGAATGAGAACGGAAAAGAGAAAAGAGAGAATGATTTGATGAAAGGGGAATGGAAGAAGAGAGAAAAAATGAATGAAAAGAGAAATGGGAGGGGAGAAACGGAAGAATTAGAAGGGAAAAGAGAGAGAAGCAAAGAATGAAAGAGAAAGAAAAAGGGAAGAAATAGAAAAACATAAATGAAAAGGGAAAGGGGAAAGAAAGAGACGAAGTGGACAAAAGAGAAGGGGACGAGAGGAACAGAATGAAGGATAAGGCAAAAGAGAGAGAGAGAGAGAGATTGGATAAAACGGAAAAGGGGAGAACAGAGAGGCTGAATGAACAAAAAGGAAAAGGGGAAGAAGAGAGGAACAGACTGAACGGAGAATGAAAATAGCAAGAGAAAGACGGAATGAATGGAAGGAGAAATTTAGAAAGAGAGACAAAAAGAACGAAAAAAATGGGAAAAAAAGAGAGATAGAAATTGGAGGCAAAGAAAAATGAAAAGAGAGAGAAAAAATGGAGGAAAATAGAGAGACATAATGCACGAAATGGGAAATAAAAAGAAAAAAAAGATAAATAAACAAAAATATAACTTTCATAGAAAAAAAAATCATCAGTAATTTAATTGATATCAAGATTTACTTCCATAGACATACGAATATCATTTTTTTTTTTATATATATGCGTTGTTGTATCATAAATCAAAACAAAATAACCATGAACTCCATACCCCAGGAGAAGGCGAGTCATGCCGTCAAAAACATTAAAGTGATATAATTCAGAAACTCCAAAATCTACCTCAGGCACAAGACCCTTTTTGTTTTTTATCCGGTCGAGTGAATCGCGGGTGAGCTGGACGCAGACGACACAGCTGTGGTTCATGGTCAAGATCTAGAGGTCAGATTCAAGGTCTCGGGCGGTAGGCCACCTTAGTGAAGTGCGGCGTGCGATGTCCGTAGATTTTTGTCGTTCCTCCTCCCTCGCGTCTGAGGGTGATTTTTTTTTTTATCTTCTTTTTGTTTGTTTGTTGTTCTCGGGAAATGTTTTTGTTTGAATGGATTTTTTAATTGATGTTTTTAATTGATGGTGTCTTTGGGTTGGATAGTTGGATATTTTTTTGAAAAGGAGATGAGAAAGTGATGACTAATAATATTTATTTTTCTCTCTTCCATCCAAACGATTGTAAATTGCATTAGTTAGAGTTAGGACTACCCCTCCTACTGCTGTTGCCCTACCTTTCCTCTTCTCCCCCCCCCTTCGCTTCTGTGCCTTGCACCCACCACCCCCCCATCTGGTTTCACCCCCCTTCCCCCAGCCTCCACACACTAGTCATGCCCTCACTATCTATCTTCCACCATCTTTCCACCATCTTCCACTCTTCATCCTTCTCCTTGCACCCTTTACCTCTCCCTTTCCCTTCAGTAATTCTTTTCTTCTTCCACCTCTTGTCTCCTACCCTATACCCTAACCTTACCAATCCCCTTCCCTTCCACCTCCCCTCCCCTACCTGCCCCCAAGTCTCAATAATTCCTTCCCTTTTCTTCCTTTCCCCCTCCCTTTCCGTCTCCCTCTCCTTCCCCTACTACTCTCCCTCCAACCCCTTCCACTCATTCATTCCTACCCTCACCTATCCACCACTCTCTCTCCCTCCCTCTCTCCCGTCTCCCTACTTTCTTTCCACCCTTGGTTCCTCTCCTCCCTTTCCACTCCCCTCCACTCCCCTCTACCCCCCTACTCTCTAATTCTTCTTCTATCCCATGATTCTTTCGCCTCCCCTTCTCCCTTCTCCCTCTCTCTCCATCCACTAGTTTATTCCTCCCATCTCTCTATGCCCCGCTTATCCTTTCTCTCTCTGCTCTCCCCTCTCCATGTCTGCTTATTTCTCCCTCTCTCTCCCCTCTCCCCAATGCCTGCTTATTCCTCCCCTCTACCCTCTCCCTCCCCTCTCTCTCCTCTTCTCCCATACCCCACATATTCCTTCACCCTCTCCTCCTCTCGCTTCTTTCTCGCCCGCTGATTTCATATACCACCTCTCCCCATGCCTGCTTATTCCTCCCCCCTCTCGCCTTCTCTCCTCCCCCTCTTCCGCTCTGCTTATTCCTCCTCCCATCCTACCATCTCCCTTCCTCTCTCCTCTTTCCCTCTCTCCATGCCCTGCTATTCTCCCCTCATCTCCCATCAATCCCTCCTTCCCCCAATCTAACGTCCCTTCTCTCTCCCTTCTCTCTCCTTCTCTCCCCTCCTCTCCCATCATTATTCCTCCCTCTCTCCTACCCTTCCTCCTTCTCTTCTCCTCTCTTCACTCACCCCTCTCCCCATACCCACATATTCCTTCACCTCTCGCCCTCTCTCGCCCGCTGATTCATTTCCCCCTCTCCCCAATGCCTGGCTTATTCCTCCCCCTCTCCCTTCTCTGTCCCCTCTCCCCATGCCTGCTTTATTCCTCCCCATCTACCATCTCCTTTCTCTCTCCCTCTCCCCATGCCTGCTTATTCCTTTCCCCTCTCCTTCTCTCACCCGCTCTCCCAATACCACATATTCCTCACCATATACCCTCTACCATCTCTCTCCCTTCTCTCTCCCCTCTCTCTCCCTCTCCCTATACCCACATATTCTCCCCCATCTACCCTTTCCTTCTCTCTCCTCTCTCTCACCCCTCTCCCCATACCACATATTCCTCCCCCTTCTCCCTTCTCCCTCCCCTCTCTCTCCCCTCTCCCCATGCCTGCTTATTTCTCCTACTCTCTCTCCCTGTCCCCATACTCACATATTCCCTCCCCCTCTCCCTTCTCCCTTCTCCTCCCCTCTCTCTCCCATACCGCCCTCCCCCCTCCCCCACCCCACCCCATGGCGTTCAAGCACCCGAGGAGCGAGGGGGGGGGGGGAGCGGGAGGCCGGTGTCCCACATTCCTCCACCGTCCACAGTTATGACCCACTTGCGCTCCCGTGGGTGGAGTTGGCGCCCACTCCACGCCACGGGAATGAATGGATTCCGCGTGGGGTGGAGTGCATGGATGACGAGGAAGAGATAAAGTAGAGGAAGAGAAGAAATTGGGTTATTGGTAGAGATTCAGACGAAAGGGAGAGAGCGTAGAGAGAGATAGCGTAGATGAAGAAAAGAAATTGGGTAACTGGTAGAGATTCAGACGAAAGGGAGATAGCGTAGATGAAGAAAAGAAATTGGGTAATTGGTAGAGATTCAGAGGAAAGGGAGAGAGCGTAGATGAAGAGAAGAAATTGGGTAATTGGTAGAGATTCAGACGAAAGAGAGATAGCGTAGATGAAGAAAAGAAATTGGATAATTGGTAGAGATTCAGACGAAAGAGAGATAGCGTAGATGAAGAAAAGAAAGAAATTGGGTAATTGGTAGAGATTCAGAGGAAAGGGAGATAGCGTAGATGAAGAAAAGAAATTGGGTAATTGGTAGAGACTCAGACGAAAGAGAGATAGCGTAGATGAAGAAAAGAAATTGGATAATTGGTAGAGATTCAGACGAAAAGAGAGATAGCGTAGATGAAAGAAAAGAAAGAATTGGGTAATTGGTAGAGACTCAGACGAGAGAGAGATAGCGTAGATGAAGAAAAGAAATTGGATAACTGGTAGAGATTCCTAAGGATTATTACCCATGCAGACGTCGGGTAGAGAGAGGAGGACCAGAGGCAGTGCAGGTTATTATCGTGTTATGTGGCGAGGGCGCGAGTTACGACGACCTGCAGCCTCGCCCACACGCAGGTCGAGCAGGTCGTGTCTTCTTAATCTTTTTTTTTTTTTTTTTTTTTTTTTTTTTTTTTTTTTTTTCTTTTTTAGAATTCCTTTTTTTTCTTTTTTTTTTAATTCTTTTCTTTTTTTAGAATTCCTTTTTCTTTTTTTTTTCTAGAATTCCTTTTTTTTTTTTTTTTTTTTTTTTTTTTTTTTCTTCCATTTCTTCTTCGTGTTATCGGATTCGGTTGTTTGATGTCGGTTGTGAAGCTGCGGTGAATTAGGATTAGGCCCGTTTTTTTTTTTCTGTGACCTCTGCTTTCAATTTGTGTTTTAGATCTTAGATATATGGTGCGTTAACGTGGGTACACATGTATGTGTGTATGTAAATCTGTATAATTATATACATATACATGTATATGTACATCTATACATACATATATGTATATTATATATACATATATATATATATTATATATATATATATATATATATATATATATATATATATATATATATACATAATATATATACATACATACAGACACTAGTGACATTGCACATAATTCGCCGAAGCGCCTCGTCAGCCTCCTCTCGAGCGACGTCAGCCGAGCGACGCTTCACTTTCCGGCGGTTTAATTTGCCTCAAAAGCAGAGGCTTCGCGCCGAGCCTCGTCCTCGGGAGAGATTTTCGTCGCCTATCACGGGGTCGCGGATGTCAAAGGCTTATCTCCCTTTCGACGGGGGGGGGGGGGGGCGCTCGGGTTCAGATGACTCCGAGGGAAAGGGAGCTGCTCCTTTGTGGAGACTTGCGTTTATAAACAGTCACAAACACACGCACGCACGCGCACATACATGTACATATGCGTACATACATATACATACATACACACACACTTATAGATATATGTTTGTATGTGTGTGTGTGTTTATATGTGTGTGTGTGTCCGTGTGTATTGTGTAATGCGTGTGTCTGTGTGTGTGCGTGTGTGTCCGTGTGTGTCTGCGTGTGTGTGTCCGTGTGTCTGCGTGTGTGTGTGCCTGTGTGTGTGTGTGTATGTGTGTGTGCCAGTGTGTATGCATTTGCGATCAAACACGTGTACGTACAGCATACGTATACACGCACGCCCTTGCACGTGTCACCTTATTTCCACATCAACACCCTCCCGACCTCCCTGCAGATCAAAACTTTCCTCTTGAGCCTTTTACTTCTTCCTCCGAGATCTCAGTGTCATGGACGTGCATGACAACAAGGTCTCGTCATGCCCGTCACACGCCATGCCCGGAGAAGATCATCGTCCCTTCCCTCCCTGCTTGAGATGCCGTCTCCGCTGCCCCTTCATAGCTCCCGTGCGGAATACGAACAGGTGGTGCACTTCTCCCTTCGCTGCTCTTCCTGGTCTTCAGGTACTGTTATGTAAGTTTTTTTTTTTTTTTTTTTTTTTTTTAAGATTTCGTGGTTTGTTTCGTCTACTTGCTCATCTTTGTTGGATTTATCTGTCTAGTCAATCTATCTATCCTATCTATCTATCTACGTATATGTTTATATCTTTATCTGTATATATCTCTCTCTATCTATATCTATCTATCTATCTATTTATTTCGATCTATCTATCGGTTATCTATATCCATTTATCTATCTATCGGTTATCTATATTCATTTATCTATCTGTCTACATATATTTACCTATCTATTATCTATATCCATTTATCTCTCTCTCTTTCTCTCTTTTTCTCTCTCTCTCTCTTCTCTCTTTCCTTCTCTCTCGATCTATCTTTCTATCTATTTATTCATCTGTGTGTGTTTATATGTGTGGAATGCATTTATGCAAACACGGACATAGCAACATAAAGACAAACTCGTCTGGATATGCGACATGTTTACGTAAGCTTGTGTATAACAGAATAGAATACGTAGAATGTGCTTAAGATGCCTTAAGACCGTGGATATAGTGGGTATAACTACGGCTTTTATTTTCTCGTAAAAATTATAGCGAAATAAACTCGTTTCTGAGTACATGCACTGTTATCTCACAGCCGGGATATGCCCACCTGGTTTACGGCACAAAAACCCAAAGCATAAAGTGCGATTTGACAGTTTTTGTGTATAACGACACCATTAATCCAACGTTGCTTAGTTACAACGTTTTACGACGCAAGAGTTAGAAAAAAAAATAGATAAATAAAAAAAGAAAAAAATAATCTGAAGGTTGAATGGACTTTCCATCCCGCGATATTTTTTTTTTTTCATAATTCCTAATTCTATTTTCGTTCTCGCTTCTCCCAGACGCCGATCTAAGACGCGTTACTGGTTCTCGGACGATGATAACTTAAGTGGACCTCTTTACACACCCGCTCGTCCCCTTTACGGCTGCGGGTATCGTCTGCCTCTTCCTTTATCTCGAAGGGCCGTCGCACCTTCTCAAGAGGAGGTGGCAAGAGGAAGGAAGGTGGCCTGTTGCGTACTACACAAGGAGGGGGGGGGGAGGTATGACACCCTAATCGCAGGACAGGTTGACACTTACGGGAAGGGGGAGTTGGCGGGGGGAGGGGGGAGCTGGCGGGGGAGGGGGGGGGGCGGTGGAGGAGGGAGAGGAAACTAGGTATATTTTGGGAAGGAAAAAATAGTTCTTTTCTGGTTCGCATAATCATACGGCTATAGTTACTATACATATATATCTATGTTATAAGATATATATATATATATATATATATTATATATATATATATATATATATATAACAGACACACACACACACACACACACACACACACACACACACACACACACACACACACACACACACACACACACACACACACACACACACACATATATATATATATATATATATATATATATATATATATATATAATATATATATATATATATAATATATAACATATATACATATATAATATATATAATATATATACGTATATACATAAATACATATAACATATACATATACATATATACATATATACATATATACATATATACATATATACATACATATATACATACATATATAATACATATATACATACATATACATACATATATACATACATATATACATACATATATACATATATATATATATATATATATATATATATATATATATATATATATATAATATTACATATATATGTATGTACATATATGTGTTCATGTATATATATAATACAGACCGGGTTCGTTCATAGAGAATACAACGTTTTTCCTCTTTTTTCCTCGGGTTTTTACATGGAAAGATTTTTATCCTGGAGTGAGAGTTGGGGAAGTAGACGTAACCCCCCCCTGCTCAACCACTCCCACCCCCCTCACCCCCTCTTCTCCCCCCCCTCCTTCTCACTCCACTCTCCACTCCGTACCTCCCATTACCACCTCCCCCCCCTCCCTTCTCTGTGTTCTTCCCTCCTTCTTCTGATAAGTCCTCCCTCCCTCCCTCCCTCCCCTCCTCCTTCCTTTCTCCCTCCCCTCCTTTCCTCTCCTCCCTCCCTCTCCTCTCCCCCTCCCTCTCTCACCTCCACCCTCCCTCCCCCCTCCCTCCCATTCTTGTCAACTCTTCCATCCCTTCCAAGAGTCCCCCCCCCTACCATCGCCGCCCCACCTTCGTGAATATTAAAGGATGACTTAGAGATGGCCCGCTCTGCCTCTTCCCCTGCTTATCATCATAATGGGCCAGAAACCGTGCCTGTGGGATGGCATTTTTTGTGCTCCTGATTTGTGCTCAGATTTCTTCTCCTCCTCCTCCTCTTCCTCTTCTTTTTACCTTCTCCACTCTTTTTTTCTCTTCCTCTTTCTTTTCCTATCTCTTCTTCTCCTCCTCC
>NW_020870510.1:196585-201585 GCF_003789085.1 Penaeus vannamei | reverse complement strand
TGACGTGGAAAAACAGGAGGGGAAAAGTGATCAAAATGATGATAATAATTGGAATAATAAGAATGGTGTGGAGGAGGAGGAGGAGGATAATGATAATGATGGAAATTATAATGATGGTGATGATGATAATAGTAATAGTAATGATGGAAATAATGATGATGATAAATGATGATAATGATAATAATAATGATAATGATAAAATGGGAAATGATTCATGGTGATGATGAGGAGGATAAATTATGACCATAATAATAATATTGATAAAAATAGAAAACAATGATGGTGATGATGATGAGGATAAAGGGACGATAATGATAATAATGAAAAAAAATGAAAATAATGATGGCGATGATCAGGAATGATGATGACAATAATGATAGTAATAACGATAACTTATAAAAAAACATAGGTGGTGATGCGTGTAACTATAAGGAGGCCTAAGGAAGTCCATACTTGCGGTGGGCTTAGTGAAAAATTGCAGCGGTAATGATGATTTCTAATGGTTGTTATGGGCGGGGAGCACAAACAGCCTTGCAGTGGGTTCAAGGCAGTTCATATCCTTTGTAATTGTGGTTTGGAGTAGTTTTTTTTAATACGGAAAGATGAGTTTGACAGATCTTGGTTTTCCGATATGAAAAAATGTGTTTATTAGAGTATTACAGTACAGGTTCAAGGTAGTTCATATCCCTTGTACTTGTGGTTTGAAGTAGTTCTTTATACGTAAAGATGAGTTTGATAAATCTACTAATAACAATAGTAACATTTTTTAAATCATCACTTGTTACTATTGTTATTAGTAGTGTCATCACTTGTTACTATTGTTATTAGTAGTGTCATCGCTTGTTACAATTGTTATTAGAAGTGTCATCACTTGTTACTATTGTTATTAGTAGTGTCATCGCTTGTTACAATTGTTATTAGAAGTGTCATCACTTGTTACTATTGTTATTAGTAGTGTCAGCACTTGTTACTAATAATATAATAATAATAATAGTAATAATAATATAATAATAATATAATAATAATAATAGTAAATAAGAGATCTGGTTTCCCTCTATGAAAAAAACGTGTTTGTTAGAGTATTAGTGTACAGGTTCAAGGTAGTTCATATCCCTTGTAATTGTGGTTCGAAGTAAATGATGATACGCAAAGATGAGTTTGATGGATCTTGGTTTCCTTATATGAATAAATGTTCTTTATACGTGAAGATGAGTTAGAGGAGAGATCTGGTTTCCCTCTATGAAAAAAAAACGTGTTTGTTAGAGTATTACAGTACAGGTTCAAGGTAGTTCATATTCTTTGTGGTTTAAAGTAGTTTTTTGTACGCAAAGATGAGTTAAAGGAAAGATCTGGTTTCCCTATATAAAAAAAATTGTGTTTATCAGAGTATTACAGTAAACACCGCGTAGGAGAGGATTGAAAAAAATGAACGTAAAATTATTTTAAGTTGTGGTTTGACCTTCAAATTCCGGAAGCCATCCACACAAGGAGGAAGAGAGGGGTTCATACGGTACACATCGCTTTGGACGCCAGGCAAGTTTGAACGAAATTTATCATTTTTTCTTTATTTTTATTTATTTTCTTTTTTTTTTTTTTCGTTTATCACTTCTCTCCCCTCCTTTTTTCGATTGTCTCTTCGATGTAGAAGGGAAGAATTGGTCTATTTGATGTGGGATTTATGTTCCAAGTCAGTCGTGTTTTGAGAGAGCGAGAGAGAACGGATCCTGAGGAGAAACCGCGCCCAGATATGCGTTGTGTTTTGCTTTGGGAGACATGACCATATATGGCGGGGAGGCTGTTCTGGTATTGCCTCCTGCTCGATATATATTTCTACTTTTCTTCGTTATTGATTTATATAATATATATGTACACACACACAACACACATATATATATATATATATATAATATTATATATATATATATATATATATATATATATATATATATATATATATATCTGTGTGTGTGTGTGTGTGTGTGTGTGTGTGTGTGTGTGTGTGTGTGTGCGTGCGTGCGTGCGTGCGTGCGTGCGTGCGTGCGTGCGTGTGTGTGTATGCGTATGAGTATGAATTATATATAAATATATAAATGTATATATAATATATATATATATATATAGAGAGAGAGAGAGAGAGAGAGAGAGAGAGAGAGAGAGAGAGAGAGAGAGAGAGAGAGAGAGAGAGATGCGTGTGTGTATGCGTGTATGAATATATTTATATGTATGTATATATATATCTATATATATATATATATATATGTGTGTGTGTGTGTGTGTGGTGTGTGTGTGTGTGTGTGTGTGTGTGTGTGTGTGTGTGTGTGTGTGTGTGTGGTGTTGGTGTGTGTGTGTGTGTGTGTGTGTGTGTGTGTGTGTGTGTGTGTGTGTGTGTGTTTATATATATACACATATATCTATTATGTGTATATACTCCCTCACTAACTCTCTGTATCTCTCCTGTTCCATCTTCCATATGATATTTATCATCTTACTCATCATTGCTCCATTTCTTCTCCTCTCCCTTCCTCCCATTCCTTCTCCAACTTTTCTTCTACCTTTTCCTTCCTCTCTTTCTCTTCCTCAACCTCCCCCTCCCTCTCTCTGTCTCCTCCCCTTCTCTTCTCCTCTCGCTTCTTCCTCCTCTTCTCCCTTTTCTATTTCTTTTTCCTCCCCCTCTCCCCCCCTTCCTTACAAATCTCGTCACAAGTCATTACTTAAAAACCACTCTTCGACCTTGATTTCCTATGATTTATGTCGTAGCATCAACGATTGATGGCGCTCAAAAAGTGCCGAGAGATGGCGTTGAGAAAGATGCCCATAGATGGCGCTCAAAAGGTTGACGATGGCAGGCGTTGAGAAATGTGCCAATAGATGGTGCTCAAAAGCTGCTGAGAAGTGTGCCAATAGATGGCGCTCAAAAGGTGCCGAGGGATGGTGTTGACAAAGATGCCTATAGATTACGCCCGAAAGGTGCCGAGAAATGTGCCAATAGATGGCGCTCAAAATGTGCCGAGAAATGTGCCAATAGATGGCGCTCTAAACGTGCCGAGGGATGGTGCTGACAAAGATGCCCATAGATGGCGCTCAAAACGTGCCGAGAAATGTGCCAATAGATGGCGCTCAAAACGTGCCGAGAAATGTGCCAATAGATGGCGCTCAAAACGTACCGAGAAATGTGCCAATAGATGGCGCTCAAGAGATATTGAGAGATGGTGCTGACAAAGATGCCCATAGATGGCGCTCAAAAGCTGCTGAGAGATGGTGCTGAGAAATGTGCCCATAGATGGCGCTTAAATATTGCTGAGAAAATGTACCCATAGATGGCGCTCAAGAGATACCGAGAGAAGGTGCTGACAAAGATGCCCATAGATGGCGTTCGAAAGGTGTCGAGGGATGGAGCTGAGAATGATACCCATAGATGGCGCTCAGAAATGTGCCCATATATGGTATTCAAAAAATTCCCCTAGATGGCGCTGAAAAAGGCCCCCCCCCCTTTACTTGCACTGAAAAAAGTACCGATAGATGGCGCTGAAAAAGGACCCCTTTACTTGCAATGAACAAAATTACCGATAGATGGCGCTGAGCGAAGGTGACCGCAGCGCCAACCTATAAATAGGGACCGTCCTTGAACTTGTCCTTCGCCTGAGAGCCGTTGTCCGTGAATCCCCTGGGGCTACTCACGGTGCAGGAGATTGACTTAATGACCCGGCCTATTTGGCTACTCGCCTTTTGTGCGTCTTTTTTATTGGTCTTTCTTTTCTTCTTCATTTTTTAGCTTTTTTGTTCGTCGTTTCCTTCACCTTCGTTCTCTTTTTCTTTCTTTATCATCTACACATTTTCCATCATATGCGTTTTTTTTTCTTCATATTTCTTATTTTCTTCACCTATTTTCCACCTCCCTTTATTTTTATTTTCACTTTCCTTTGTTTCTTTTTTAACATTTCTGATTATTTTGCATTTTTCGTTCCTTCATTATCGATCTCTGCCTTTCTATTCTCATTTTATCTTTTATTTTACCTCTTCTGAGTCTTTTTCTCGTGCTTTTTCCTCTTCTTTCTTTTACCATGTCCCTTCCCCTCTTCCTCGCCGTTCTTCTCTCTTTACCATTTCCAATTTCTTTTGCCGCGTTATCTCTTCTTCCTTAATACTTCCTTCCCCTTTTCCTCATTCTCACTCCTCTTCTTCTCATTTATCCTATCTTATTTACCGTCTCATTATCATTCCTTCCTTCTCCATTTTTTCACTTTTATCCCTTCTCCCTCTCCTTTCTTTCTACTTCTGTTCCCCTTTTCGTTCCTTCGTTCCTCCTTTTTCTCATTCTCATTCTTATTTTCCTCTCCTCTTTCTAATTCCTCCATTCTTCAGTTTCTCTTTCTCATTTTTTCCTCCTCTACATCTTCCCCATTCCCAATCCCTCTTGTTCTTATTCTTATTCTTCTTATTCTTCCTTCAATCTCCCTCCTCCTCCTCTTTCTTCCGTCTATTCCTCCTCTTCTCCCTCTTCCTCCCTCCTTCCTCCTCCAACCTCCTCTTTCTCTCCCCTCTTCTTCCTCCTCCTGATGCTCCTGCTTCCTCTTCCTTCTTCTTCTCCCCCTCCTTTTCCTACTCCTCTTCTCCATTTCCACTCCCCTCCCTTTCCCCCTCCTCTTTCTCTCTCAATCCCCTCCATCCCATTGCCACATTCATCGACTCTCTACCCACTAACAATCCCCACACGTAACACACCATCAACACCCACAAATAACCAACCATCACCCGATATTTCCTCCTACATTGATGACCCTGCAAATTTCATCTTCTAGCCGAATGCCGCAGACAAAACAACGAACAACAAGCGACCAGCCGCAGAGGACAAACCCAACAAAACGGTTATGGATTATTTTCACCTCGTTATCCGGTCAAAAAGACTGACCCCACCGGCGCCTTTAGAAGACTGAGACCACCTATTGGAGACATTGTAACATGATTACACGAAAAGAGATTGTGGGTATTATCTATGAAAA
>NW_020870510.1:176605-179105 GCF_003789085.1 Penaeus vannamei | reverse complement strand
GCTAGCGAGTGCCAGTAACCGTAATCGTGATTGACCTCAGTGACAGTGATCAATTCACTTAATCATAATTACAAGTGGAAAAGCAAATAATAAAATGTCTATATAAATAAATGAACACTGAAAACCTGCCTCACAAGGTAAACTTTAAGATAAATAACAATAACAGTAACATTATTTCTAAAGTTCAGTACTCGACTTCTTGGTGGCAGCTGGTAGATTAAATGAGTTAAATGATTAAATCTTATTAGCTTCAAAATCGCTACAATGGGAAGCTCGAGGGGAGTGGGCCTTGCCAGTCCTCCCCCACATTGGCAGTGTGAAGCATAACTGGAAATGCTGGGAGGAGGGGAAATGCCCCTCTCACCCAGCAAGAGAGGCGGGCTGTGGGCCCCGTTGGGACGCAGGATAGGAATGGGAACTTCTCGTCCCACCTGCATTCTGGCAGCTGCCAGCCTAGAGTGAAGCTTGCGGGGGAAAGCCTAGGGGAACTCCGCAGGTGGGTGATGGGTCCCACAACCTGCTGCCCCCTTTTATATGGAGCAGCATTAGTGGGGGTGGCAGAGGTAGCGCCCACCCGGAGTGACTGCCTGAGGCTAAACCTCAGGTGGGAAGTCAGGGTGAGGGCTTGGGACATCCATTCTTTGCATCAGGATGATCAGTTGCTTCTGCTGTTGAGGGAACTGAGGAAGCTGAGAGTTGAGGTGGCTGCTCTCTTGGAGGTGAGAAGACCTGGCAGCAGCACGATCAGTGTAAGTGGCAACCCCTATTATTGGTCGGGCCGCAGCGAAGGTCACCATCTCCAGGGAATAGTCATAGCCATCTCCAGCAGACTCCAGCCGTCGGTAGTAGAGGTTACTCCAGTCGATAAACCTATAATGGTAATGAGACCGAAGCTAGCATTTGTCATGTCACTTATTGCTGTACGCTCCTGCCGATGTTTGCAAACTCGACATGAAATAGATGTTCTACAAACTAGCATCTGTGTCAGACAGGTGTCCCCGGCTAGATATTCGGATTGTTCTGGGGGACTTCAATGCGGTATCTGGCTGTGATCGAGCTGGCTATGAGATGTCTGTCGGTCCCCATGGTCGAGAGTGCCTCGGAAGGGCGCCCGTGCAGCCTTGGGTGTGATGTCGAGAGTGCCTCGGAAGGACGCCCGTGCAGCCTCGGCTGTGATGTCGAGAGTGCCTCGGAAGGACGCCCGTGCAGCCTTGGCTGTGATGTCGAGAGTGCCTCGGAAGGACGCCCGTGCAGCCTCGGCTGTGATGTCGAGAGTGCCTCGGAAGGGCGCCCGTGCAGCCTGTGATGTCGAGAGTGCCTCGGAAGGACGCCCGTGCAGCCTCGGCTGTGATGTCGAGTGCCTGTGCAGGCTGTGATGTCGAGAGTGCCTCGGAAGGACGCCCGTGCAGCCTCGGCTGTGATGTCGAGAGTGCCTCGAAGGAGCGCCTGTGATGTCGTGGCCTGTGATGTCGAGAGTGCCTCGGAAGGACGCCCGTGCAGCCTCGGCTGTGATGTCGAGAGTGCCTCGGAAGGAGCCCGTGCAGCCTCGGCTGTGATGTCGAGAGTGCCTCGGAAGGACGCCCGTGCAGCCTCGGCTGTGATGTCGAGAGTGCCTCGGAAGGACGCCCGTGAAGCCTGCTGTGATGTCGAGAGTGCCTCGGAAGGACGCCCGTGCAGCCTCGGCTGTGATGTCGAGAGTGCCTCGGAAGGACGCCCGTGCAGCCTCGGCTGTGATGTCGAGAGTGCCTCGGAAGGACGCCCGTGCAGCCTCGGGCAGCCTCGGCTGTGATGTCGAGAGTGCCTCGGAAGGGCGCCCGTGCAGCCTTGGGTGTGATGTCGAGAGTGCCTCGGAAGATGCAGCCTCGGCTGTGATGTCGAGAGTACCTCGGAAGGACGCCCGTGCAGCCTCGGCTGTGATGTCGAGAGTGCCTCGGAAGGGCGCCCGTGCAGCCTTGGGTGTGATGTCGAGAGTGCCTCGGAAGGACGCCCGTGCAGCCTCGGCTGTGATGTCGAGAGTGCCTCGGAAGGGCGCCCGTGCAGCCTTGTGTGATGTCGAGAGTGCCTCGGAAGGACGCCCGTGCAGCCTCGGCTGTGATGTCGAGAGTGCCTCGGAAGGACGCCCGTGCAGCCTCGGCTGTGATGTCGAGCCTCGGAAGGACGCCCGTGCAGCCTCGGCTGTGATGTCGAGAGTGCCTCGGAAAGGACGCCCGTGCAGCCTTGGCTGTGATGTCGAGAGTGCCTCGGAAGGACGCCCGTGCAGCCTCGGCTGTGATGTCGAGAGTGCCTCGGAAGGACGCCGTGCAGCCTGGCTGTGATGTCGAGAGTGCCTCGGAAGGGCGCCCGTGCAGCCTTGGGTGTGATGTCGAGAGTGCCTCGGAAGGACGCCCGTGCAGCCTCGGCTGTGATGTCGAGAGTGCCTCGGAAGGACGGCCGTGCAGCCTCGGCTGTGATGTCGAGAGTGCCTCGGAAGGACGCCGTGCAGCCTCGGCAGTGTGATGTC
>NW_020870510.1:174833-176505 GCF_003789085.1 Penaeus vannamei | reverse complement strand
GTTAATAAGACAAACGAGGGACACTTCAACAAAGTAGAATAAGAAAATAGAAAGTAAGCAAACACAACAAAAACAAGAAAACAACACTTGCGGCAGGAGGCGCGATACGCACACGAGAGACTAAAAGTCACCAAGATAGACCAGTGAATACATAGATTACATACTAAATCACACATATATTATCTTTTCTCCTAATGCCCAAATGCAGTATACGTAATAAAAAGAAATAAAGTGATGACTTTGGGGAATGGTGATTCTCTCTCTCTCTCTCTTTCTCTCTCACTCTCTCTCTCTCTCTCTCTCTCTCTCTCTCTCTCTCTCTTCTCTCTCTCTCTCTCTCTCTCTCTCTCTCTCTCTCTCTCTCTCTCTCCAACACATATGCGTAGATGTCCGGCCGCAAGGAGCAGCCAGGTTCAGCCTCGTACCTGTGACCGTGCCGGTGCGGCCCTCGTAGGACTCGTCGCCCTCGGGGAGGCACACGGGCCAGATGTCGACGTTGAAGTTGGTGCTTCCTTGCAGCTTGATGATGGCGATGTCGTTCACGTAGGTGGTCGTGTCGTAGGAACTGTGCATGCGGATGTCGGCCACCCTGAAGTCCACGTGGCCGGTGTCGTCGGCCCGGTCGAAGGTGTACTCTCCCAGCCGCACCGTGATGGTGTTGCGGTCGAAGCTGCGGGAAGGCAATCGCTGACTTAGAATTTGTATTCCCAACGGAAACTGGTATGAACCAAATGGAAGATAAAAAAAGATTGAAATCGCGAGTTTAAAGACTAACAACAACAGCATTTGCAGGAAGAACAACAAACGTTAAAAATGACGCGTAATGATAATAACAGTGTTAACGGCAACAGTAACAATGACGATGGTGATGAAGCTGATGGTGTTGATAATGGACGATGCGACTGTTCTGCTGCTGATGACATTTAAACAAAAGCAGAAACGACAGTCGCTTCTCGTGCTCGTACCCGTCAACGCAGTGCGCGGCCGTGAGGACGTGGCTGTCGGTGATGAGCACGCCGCCGCAGTAGCTGGACGCCCCGTCCCTCATGAGGGCTGCCATCCACGGCCATTCCTGCGGGTCGGCGTCCTTTCCGCCTACGATGCGAGTGGGCGGCCTCTTGGCGATCAGTCCGCAACCTGTGGGTGGTGCAAGGGGCGGGGTGGTTACATCAGGTTAAACTGGATGCTTCATGAACCTGAACAAATAGCATTCGCCAACGCATAATCTGCAGCTGAAAATGGTTAAGAGTCGAGTTACCCCGAGACTGCGACGGCGGGGTGACGGGGCGGGGCGTCGTGGGCCTGGGGGTTGTGGGCGGAGGAGGGGGCGTGACGTTGTTGTTGTTGAAGGTGTCAGGGCAGCACACCCCTACGTACCTGCGAGGGAGAAGGACAAAGGCATGGTAACGGTAGAATCTTTGCAGCTGTATAAGCGACAACTGATATGATGACACACGTATAGTTATGATCAAAGACCCTGACACTGCCTCGACACCCAATGTATTCAGCAGTTAATGAAGAGCATCGACAAAAAAAATCTTCATTCACAAAGATGAAACAGGTAAACCAAAAATTCCAGTCAACAAACTTGCGACACGAAATTCGCCCAAAAACAAAGCGACGCGAACTCACACTCCCTCAATGAAGCAGACGTATCGAAGGAACACGTTGA
>NW_020870510.1:164833-167333 GCF_003789085.1 Penaeus vannamei | reverse complement strand
CATAAGAGCAACCTGTTTGCTATCCAGGCGGTGAAGTTAAAAAAGTGCCCTCTATCAAGGTTGTCCACATCACTCGGAAATTCCCCAAACCTGTGGTCTTGAATGAGCGTTTGTGCGAAGTGTCCACATGTGCTCATTTCTTTGTATATCTGAACCGATTTCTGTGAATATTTTTTCTGTTTTTTTATCTATTCTATTTTATTTTGTTTCGTTTCTTTCCACGTGTCTCTTCAGTGAATGCGTGCGAGTCAAGGATTCCCGTACAAAAGCCCGTGCACGCAGCCTCCTGTTATGCAACGTCTTCAGATCCCGCAGAGCAACAGCAAATCAAATCTACGACCACAACGGCACTACAGCAAGCACACCGCCGCCGCCACAGCCAAGGTCAAGTGACGTCGAACTCTCGCCAGTGTTTCAGGGTCGAGCGAGGTTGTGCTGGCGATGGGTCGTGTCTAGCGAAGGAGAGAAGTGGCGAGGAGCGAGAACAAGGGAAGTGGAAAAAACGTTGAGGACAGATACAAAGCGAAAGACAAGAAAAAGGGGAAGCGAAAGACGGGAGAGCGAAATGTAGGGAAAGAGAAGAAGAAAAGGGAGACGAAAAATGGGAGAGTGAAATGGAGAAGAGAAGACATAGATCTAAAGAGAAATGCAATATATAAAGAAGGGAAACTGAAAGAAAGAGGTGGGAAGATGAACAAATATTTATGAATATCGAAGGCCATAAAATGTCAAGCAAAAGAGAGTTGCCAATGCGATAATATCCACGACCCGTTATCTGACTACGTACTGCGTATTAGTGATACGCAGGTGTTAGCTCTCCTGGAGTAGTTCCTTTGGTGGCAAAGAATGAAATGTTTGTTGCAGTAAGTTTTACAGATACATCAAGGAGTCTGGCCACAGGTGCAACAACAACTTGTCCGCAAAATGATTAGTAAAGTCAGCTACCTGTTTGCAATTCTGTGACGTCAAAGGGAAGTGATGACGTCACGGAGCCTCAAGTGGGGGAATACCGTCTGGAAGAGAAAGGGTCGCGCCGCGAGGACGCCGTCATCTGCGGCCGAAATCGCCCTGACCCTGACGAAGCGGGTGAAAGCTGCGGCGAGGCAGAAGAAAAGAGATGCCGGCGAGGGACAGGAAACAGGAAGCTGTCTCAGGAGCTCTTTGGATGTCTCTGCTTCGTTTGTTATCTTTTTTCGATTTTTTTCTCTGTCTTCGTCACACTAAATAACGCCGACAGCCTTGATGTCAAGAAGATTTATAACGATTTGAAGAATAACAAAATGTTTTAAGACTTCTTCGTTCATATTTACACCGCGATTTCTAGTTTTCATTTTTAACTACAACCAGTCAGTATCCTCCTCGGTAATACCCTTACATCCTGTGTCGTCCAGTGAACCACTTCAGTTTTCTCTACCTTTTGCTTCTACCACCTCCTTGAAGGACTCTGCGGGGTAAGGAGTAAAATGCTGCCATATACACCCTGGTCAAGAATAATGATAGTAATGGAAAATATATGAAATCTTCCTCCAACATCAATGGATATTCAACTGTAATTTTTACAATACTAAATCATTGCTTCTTGCCAGGATTTCTAAGTATCATCACACATATGTGAAGTCCAACGCTGCATCGTCCTTGGCTTGTGAAACTAGTTATAATTGATATCATCTAACGCACACACCAACACACACATAAACACACACACCATTCTTCATTTCAACAAGTGGACGGAGAAACGAAATCAAGTCAAGCCAAATACAAACTCTGCCCTGGAAGTTGCACGAGAAGAGAGCGGGGTCATGAGCTGCTCTGCCCGGGCCGTTTGAGCTCGCGCTCTCCTCGGAAAACAATGTCATCTATGTCAGCGGGGTCAGATAAGTCAAGTTAGTTAATGCTCATCGGTAAGCGTCTCTTGGGATTCGAATGTCTCAAGTTACAACTTCACAAAGCCACTGTAACTGAACGCCCTGACTATAAAGGACCGGTGCAAGTGTGCCGACATGACAGTTTATTAATTTCTCACCTCTCACGCGGATTTTTAATCATGTTAAAATTGTTAAAGACAAACTGCACACACGTTACGCGAGTCCTGTTTGCAGTGTGTAATTCCCGCCAAGAAGGAATTCTCTCAGGCAACTGAATTTTTTACAGGATATGAAATTCGAAGACTGGTAGATCCAGCTCCCGAATTCAGCAAAAAATGTCACGAATATCACGCACATGGAATAAAGCTGAAAATGGTCTGCTCAGTGAATATGCTGTCTTGCCGGATCATATTCAACAGCAAGGCTTTGGTGGAAATGATGATATGCATCACTCAAGGATGAAACTGGTGAATGCGGAGTCGCTTTGATATTAAAGCTTATCTTTTGTTGAGTCAAAAAGACCATGTTCATCTAAAAAACAAAAATAATGAAGTGAAAAGAAGGATGAAATACTAATAATTCGTATCAGAGTTAATAGTTACGGATTATGAAAAGACTTTTTGAGCATGGTCGGA
>NW_020870510.1:106986-109486 GCF_003789085.1 Penaeus vannamei | reverse complement strand
TTCAAGATTTGTATTTCGCAGAATTAGATTTCGTCCAAACAGAATACAGTGTGTCAGGGCTGCCTGTGTCCAGCGGCCGTGGCGGAGAGAGGAAGACCCAAGGCGATCGGGGCGAGAGGAATTCAAACCCTCCCGATGCGTTTCGATGCGATTTCTAGGTTCATACATCCTTCGCTTTAAGTTGCCTTCCTTGAGACTAAAGGAAAACCGATCAGGATCAGGATTCTCTCTGTATGTCACCGTTGACAAAATACGTGACACTAAACTAAAAATGAAAGAATAGAACACACAGAAACAAAGTTTAAACACAGGAGTTACAAAACAGAATGACAAGGTATTATGGAAGACAGCAAAGCACTTATCGATATCGGCCGTAATCTGTAAAGAGCAGATGGAAGCCCTTGTTTTATCATAGAATTGCAGCCTCTGAAGAGAAAAAAATATACGTTTGAGGTGCATCTTACAAATTTTACTAGACGTTCTTATGGAAGATAGACATATGCATATTATTTTCAATGTTTTAGTAAAATTATTGGATATCATTGTATGGTATTTTCTAGATAATTATTCCTACACGTTGCTATACTTGTTCGTTATATGACATATATCAGAAATGGCATTCATAAAAAAAAACACTGGCATGTTCTACACTGTTGGGAAATAGCTCAAGATTACTAATAAAAGACACTAAAATAGTTTTTCTAATCAAAATCCATCTTGCCCTTCTGACTTTCATGACTTTAAGGCTCGCTGAGGCAATAAGAACGAAAAGCAATCCGAGTCGTTTGCCATCATTGATATGTGGCCGGAGATGTCTCCTCCCAGTTGCACTTATTGCTCTTTATTTTTGCTTCACCCTCTTCCTCCCTTCCTCCCTGCCTCGCTCGCCTTTTCCTCCATCTTCCACTTTTCCTTTGGCATTTGTCTCCTTCTTTCTTGCTGTTACATGGGGTGTTAGTGAAAAGCGCACATAACAAAGGGGATCGTAAATACTGAACTAGCTTACAGTTGTGTAATTTAGTTATGAAATTCTTTCTTTTCTTTTTTTTTAATTGACACACCTGTAGACAGTCACTGGTTACGTAACAGCGGAGTTGCGCGAAGGCATTTACTTGAGGTATAATTAAAGTTAACGCAGGTGCTTTTCTTAATGACAGCAAAAGTCAAAACGGAAATGAAGCAACGAATGCTAATGCAGACAAAGCAGATTTGCATTTCATATGTATTCACACATCACTAGTGCAACATTTTACGCACGCACCGAAACCCTCGTGAAGTCTTTCGCACGAGTCTCGCCGCCACACCTGGGCGCCAGTTCCTCTCTTGGCAAGCTGGTGGTCGCCGGCCTCGTCTCCTGGCTGAGCTCGCGCCGTCATGTCGTAAGTCGGACTGTGGCGGGACTGACTTCTTTCGTTTCTGCAGCTTTCTTGAATTACTGCTTTGATATCACCCTATAAATTCTGCCACACATATTCGTTTATCAGAACACCATTGCTTGATAACATTTAAAAACCTGTAAAAAATAATTTGACGTATTCCAGTTTCACAATTACAAAGAAAAAAATATTTCTCTTGGTCACTCGCTCTCATGAATGTCTGCTTGGTAGGTGGTCGGTCTCTCTCTCATGCTTACACATACATGCGTAGATAATCATCATATTTAGCTCCTTTCCTAGCCTAGTTTTTTTCTTACCATCTGTAATATTCTTGGGATACCATATGCACATCACTGATATGCTCAGTATTTACTGGACTGGTTCTATATAAAACAGATTGTACCCATAGGTTCAAAGTGGTGTGTTGCTAGTTCCAAATTACAGTTGCAACATCAGTCAACACCTAAAAGCCACACTTACCTTCGCTCCATCACTACATAAATCTCCAGGCCCGCGCTTACCCTTCCTCTCTCCTTAAATAAAGGTTTAGGCACTATATCCTCGGCAGGTCTCTGGAGCCTCAATCCATCCTCAGAATCTAGTGTCTTAGGATTTTATGTTATAAAGCAGTTGAATTTCGTTGAATATAATTGTCTTAGGCCCGTACTTTTGAAACCTTTCGCCAGCGCTGGCGTTCGCCAGGCGAAGCTACGCCAGGCGAACCTCTGAGTGAGGGAGGCCTTGCTTTTAAGCCCAACGTTCGCCGGGGCGGGCGATCGCCAGGCCTGGCGAACGAAAGGGATCACCAGGCGCTAACATCTTGCATTCCTGCTAAATCTAGCGCAAATTGTTTTCATCTACAGTGCACATAACGCCCGTCGAAAGGTTTCGCCGGGCGATCGGGAATTTCGTACCATTAAAGGCATGACGTGTTCGCCAGTCGAACTTTCGCCAGGGCTGGCGAAGCAAAGTCGCGAGAGCCCTCCCTTTCCCGTGTTTGAATACCTTTTCTTGCTTTCAAATGACAAATTAGTAACATATTTGTGTATGGTATGATGTAGGAATCACATTGAAATATCTTAAAATCGTAATTTATTATGAAATAACGTATATACGTAGCTTTT
>NW_020870510.1:99486-101986 GCF_003789085.1 Penaeus vannamei | reverse complement strand
CTGCTGCCACGACAACTGCTGAGGACACTGCAACCACAGCTGCTGCCATGACAACTGCTGAGGACACTACAACCACAGCTACTGCTGAGGAACTACAACCACAGCTGCTGCACAACAACTGCTGAGGACACTACAACCACAGCTGCTGCCACAAACTGCTGAGGACACTACAACCACACTGCTGCCACAACAACTGCTGAGGACACTACAAACCACAGCTGCCACACAACTGCTGAGGACACTACAACCACACACGACAACTGCTGAGGACACTACAACCACAGCTCCTGCCACGACAACTGCTGAGGACACTACAACCACAGCTCCTGCCACGACAACTGCTGAGGACACTACAACCACAGCTCCTGCCACAACTGCTGAGGACACTACAACCACAGCTCCTGCCACGACAACTGTTGAGGACACTACAACCACAGCTGCTGCCACGACAACTGTTGAGGACACTACAACCACAGCTGCTGCCATGACAACTGCTGAGGACACTACAACCACAGCTCCTGCCACGACAACTGCTGAGGACACTACAACCACAGCTCCTGACAACTGCTGAGACTGCCACGACAACTGAGGACACTACAACACAGCTGCTGCCATGACAACTGCTGAGGACACTACAACCACAGCTGCTGCCATGACAACTGCTGAGGACACTACAACCACAGCTGCTGCCATGACAACTGCTGAGGACACTACAACCACAGCTGCTGCCACAACAACTGCTGAGGACACTACAACCACAGCTCCTGCCACGACAACTGTTGAGGACACTACAACCACAGCTGCTACCATGACAACTGCTGAGGACACTACAACCACAGCTCCTGCCACGACAACTGCTGCGGACACTACAACCACAGCTGCTGCCACAACAACTGCTGAGGACACTACAACCACAGCTGCTGCCATGACAACTGCTGAGGACACTACAACACAGCTGCTGCCATGACAACTGCTGAGGACACTACAACCACAGCTGCTGCCATGACAACTGCTGAGGACACTACAACCACAGCTCCTGCCATGACAACTGCTGAGGACACTACAACCACAGCTCCTGCCACAACAACTGTTGAGGACACTACAACCACAGCTGCTGCCATGACAACTGCTGAGGACACTACAACCACAGCTCCTGTCACTACAACTGCTGTGGACACTACAACCACAGCTCCTGCCACGACAACTGCTGATGACACTACAACCACAGCTCCTTACTGAGGACACTGCTGACAACTGTTGAGGACACTACAACCACAGCTCCTGTCATGACAACTGTTGAGGACACTACAACCACAGCTCCTGCCACGACAACTGCTGCCGACCCTACGACCACAGCTGCCACGACAATTGCTGCGGACACTACAACGATTGACAGTACGACTTTCACTGAGGGTATTACAACCACTACAACAACTGACAGTACCCCTTACAACCACTACAACAACTAACAGTACCCCCTATACTGAGGGCATTACAACCACTACAACAACTGACAGTACCCCTTATACTGAGGGCATCACACGTACAACAACTGACAGAACCCCTTATACTGAGGCCATTACAACTACAACTGACATTACCCCTTATAGTGAGGGAAGTACAATTACTACAACAACTGGCAGTACCCCTTATACTGAGGCCATTTCAAGTACAACAACTAACAGTACCCCTTATACTGAGGGCATCACACGTACAACAACTGACAGTACCCCTTATACTGAGGGCATCACAAGTACAACTAACGGTACAACTTATACTGAGGGCATCACAAGTACAACAACTAACGGTACAACTTATACTGAGGGCATCACAAGTACAACAACTAACGGTACAACTTATACTGAGGGCATTACAATCACTACAACAACTGAAGGTACAACTTATACTGAGGGCTTTACTGGCACTACAACCACTGCTAGTACGACCACAACGACCACCGAGACAACTACCACTACAAGGTTGCCATGTAAGAAAGGTACAGTTGGCTGGATTTTATCACGTGTTCTCTACATCTAAGTGCGTTCAATTTCAGGAAATGAAAACTTTTTTTCTTTCTTTTTCCATCAGCTGATAATTCATACGAATGATTACACGTGTTTTGTACTTCTGATTTTTAAAATTTTCTTTTTTCAAATAATATATGTTTCCGCCAATATCACGTCCTCAAAACACACCTTTTCCTAAAACTGGACAAGAGTATAGTTCTCATTTTCCTAGGTATAATTTTGTATTCTTTCTTTCTTTCTTTATCTTTTGTTAGTAATGCATGCTCATTCTTCAGTATGTAGAAATATCTACTGCTTGTGTTATTCACCCTCCAGTTACTTTCTTCTTCCTTCCTTCCTTTCCTTCTTTCTTTTCTTTTCTTTTATCATTTATTTGATCTTCTTTTATTTATCTATTTATTTATTGTTATCGATGACCCAGCACTAACCAGAGAGCTTTCGTTCTAGGCTGCAGGAGAGGACGCAGACTGTTA
>NW_020870510.1:74486-94486 GCF_003789085.1 Penaeus vannamei | reverse complement strand
AAATTATTATTTCACCTTGATTTTTTATCAGATTTCTCAAAATCTTTTTTTTTTCAGAATCTTTTTTTTTTTTTACACTGATCGATTATCAGATTTCTCAAAATCTTATTATTATTATTTTTTTTATTTCACCTTGATTTTTATCAGATTTCTCAAAATCTTATTTTTTCAAAATCTTTTTTTTCACCTTGAATAATTATCAGATTTCTCAAAATCTTATTTTTTCAAAATCTTCTTTTTTCTCTTTTCACCTTGATTGATTATCAGATTTCTCAAAACCTTATTTTCTCAAAATCTTATTTTTTCATATGACAAATAAAGAAAGAAAGCACGAGAGTAGAGAGGCCCGTACTTTTAAAACCTTCGCCAGGCGAAGCTACGCCAGGCGAACCTCTGAGTGAGGGAGGCCTTACTTTTAAACCCAACGTTCGCCAGGGCGGGCGAAGGGATCGCCAGGCGCTAACATCTTGCATTCCTGCTAAATCTAGCGCAAATTTGCTTACATCTGCAGTGCACATAACATAACCTAAACTTACTTGTTAACCTCGTGAGAAGACGAAAATGTTGTTTCCGCAATAGTCTCACTTTATACTATAACAAAGGAGTTAAAATTTAACTTTATGCTATAACAAAGAAATTGAAAATAACTTTACACTATAACAAAATTAACTTTATACTTTATGCTATACTACACTTTATACTATAACAAGGTTAACTTTATGGCCCGTACTTTTAAAACCTTTTGCTAGCTCTGGCGAAAGGTTTCGCCGGGCGATCGGGAATTTCGTACTATTAAAAGTTCGCCAGACGAACTTTCGCCAGGGCTGGCGAACAATCGTATTGGAACAGCCGCGAGAGCCCTCCCTTTCCCGTGTTTAAATACCATTTTCTTGATTTCAAATTATAAATTAGTAACATATCTATGTATGATATGATGTAGGAATCACATTGTAATTGTAAAATATCTTTAAATCATAAATTATTACGAAATAACGTATATACATAGTTTTTTCAAGACCTTCGATGTTCAAGTCGAGAGCTCAAGACATCAGCTGTATTCCTACCCCCCTACCCCCCCTACCCCGAGATGACTTATTTAGATTTAGATTGTTATTTTGGTTGTAAGGATCACTTTCCTTTCACAAATGTTACCAAAAGTGTTTTGATGATGGCATGTTTACTACGGGCTATAGAAATATAGATGTAGTGCTCCACCGCCCTATAATGAGGCGTGTCTAACCTAAACTATCCCTTGTATCCCAACAGTTAACTATTTTATATCGGTTAGGTATAGTAAAATTATTAATTTTTAACTCCTTTGTATAAAGTGAGGCTATTACAGATATAACATTATCGTCTTCTTCCGAGGTTAATAATTAAGCTTAGATTATGTTAGGTAAAGTAATAAATGATATGATAAAGGTAAGGTAAGGTAATATGATAAAAAAAATCCCTGCTATGTGCCAACAATATATTATTTGCTTATATGTTTATATAACACACTGCAGATGTAACAAATTTGTGTTCCCCGCGTTTTTTTTTTTTTTTTTTTTTAATTCGCCGAAGCGCTAGATTTAGCAAGAATTCAAGATGTTAGCGCCTGGCAATCCCTTTCGTTCGCCAGGCCTGGCGAACACCTGCCTTGGTTTTAAAAGTAAGGCCTCCCTCACTCAGATGTTCGCCTGGCGAACGCTAGCATTGGCGAAAGGTTTTAAAAGTACTTTATACTATACTGTATGAACTTTATACTATTATACAAAAAATAACTTTATACTTTAACATGAGTTAAAAAATTACTATTTTACTATTCCTAACTGATATAAGAAATTGAACTGTAGACCTACAAGGGTATCATTAGACACGCCTTATTATAGGGCGGTGGAGCACTACATCTATATTTCTATAGCCCGTAGTAAACATGCCATCATCAAAACACTTTTGGTAACATTTGTGAAAGGAAAGTGATCCGTACAACCAAAATAACAATCTAAATCTAAATAAGTCATCTCGGGGTAGGGGGGGTAGGGGGGTAGGAATACAGCTGATGTCTTGAGCTCTCGACTGGAACATCGAAGGTCTTGAAAAAAATATGTATATACGTTATTTCGTAATAATTTATGATTTTAAGATATTTTAGAATTTCAATGTGATTCCTACATCATATCATACACAAATATGGTACTAAATTATATTTAGAAAGCAAGAAAATATTATTCAAACAGCTCTCGCGACTTTGCTTCGCCAGGCTGTTCCAATACGATCTTTCGCAAGCCCTGGCGAACGTTCGCCAGGCATGATTTTAATAGTACGAAATTCCCGATCGCCCGGCGAAGCCTTTCGCCAGCACTGGTGAAAGGTTTTAAAAGTACGGGCCTTACTCCTTACACTTGCCGGGTTTATTAAAATATCACTTAAAATAACAAGAAAATGGCACAATAAAAACGTAAAAAGTAGAAGGCCACACGTCCAGCCAACTCCGAGGGTCAAGGTGAACTGCCGAAATTGGCGGTAAAAAGGGGCACGTGAAATACCCCTAGAGCTGGTGATTCGTGATTGGACGTGAAACATGTGCCAAAAAAATTCGCAAAAGTAAACATATAAAAATTGAATAAAAACGGTAAATCACAATACAAAGATGTAAATGAAATATGGTAAAATCTATATATATATATATATATATATATATATATATATATATATATATATATATATATATAACACGATAAAGATGACAAAAATACAGAAAAAATAAATACACAGTGGGAAAATAGGTAAAAGGCTCCTAGCAAAGGCTTAAAAATAAGTAATAAAAGTAATTAAAATGAACAGGTGAACTTCAGAGTTCACTACAAAGAGATGTCACAGCATTTTTTTTTTTTTTTTAATAGCAGGCCCGCCGACATTTACTTCCAGGAAAAAAAATGGAAATCCCAATTTTTTTCTAATTTCCCCGTCGTTATCGTAACGTCCGCGAAAGAAAAAGCAAAACAATAATACAAATTAATTTGTTTATGATCCATTGTGTATGGTATCGTTTCTCCCGTCCCCAAAACAATAATAAAAGATAATTGGCGGAAATACCTTGCTCTCATGCGTTATGTCATGTCTATTGTGTATCGTGAACATTTTTTATTTTGATTTCCAAAATAATAAATTCTGGGTGAAAGAATTGTTTGTCTGTTTTCATGCAACTCCTCGAAGACCTCTAGTGTCAGAATTGTACTTCCTCCAGGTGGGGCTGCAACTGATACATTCCTTTACTTCTGATCTTTGGAACGTAGTCGGTACACTTGTATTTTAGTGATGAGGATTTCCTTTTTTCTCTTTTTGCTTCCCGCCGATATTTCATTATCACCAGACTTGCCCGCTATTCAAGAAAAAAAATTGGTGTGGCCTAAGCTGCAGGGAATCCTTCTTCCTAGAGAGTGGTCAGCCAAAGGAAGAATTGAGATCACAAGGAACCGGCGGCGCTGGGAGAAAGCGCACGGGGCGTCGAGGCTCTGGAGACGTCTGGACCTTTCCCTTTTCATTGATCTCCGGAGAGGTCATGTCGTGGGTCAGGTGAGCACGCCATTTGGGTCAGCGGCCGGGTCAAGCTTAGGTGACTGAACAACCAGAATCAGGGAATGTATACACGAACGCCTTCCTAGACATTCTATAAACAGTATTGATTTTCCATTCCTTATACAAGTGTGTGTGTGTGTGTGTGTGTGTGTGTGTGTGTGTGTGTGTGTGTGTGTGTGTGTGTGTGTGTGTGTGTGTGTGTGTGTGTGTGTATGTGTGTGTATGTGTGTGTGTGTGTGTGTGTGTGTGTGTGTGTGTGTGTGTGTGTATGTGTGTGTATGTGTGTGTGTTGTGTATGTGTGTGTATGTGTGTATGTGTGTGTATGTATGTGTGTGTGTGTGTATGTGTATGTGTGTGTGTGTGTATGTGTGTGTGTGTGTGTGTGTGTGTGTGTGTGTGTGTGTGTGTGTGTGTGTGTGTGTGTGTGTGTGTGTGTATGTGGAGAGCAAGACGCAACAGAGAAAGTAAGGTGTGTGGGAATATAATAGATAAAATGAGACTGCTTCAACATACAAAATATTCAGCAAATAACAAATAAATATGATAGTATCAACAGCAGTGGATGGAAATATAAAAATAAATAATAAAAAAGTAAGTTTCTTTCCACTAGAATTATCGATCTAGCTCTGATCACACTGAAGCAGCCACGCCCACCTAGCATTTCTGAGGACTATTTCAGCTCTCGGGCACTGGGCGCCATGGACACCGTACCCTGCATCAATGGTTCTCGAGCGAGTGGGAGCAATACCCGCGTAAAGAGGCCTCAGCTGATAAATATGCCGTAAAACGAAAGAGGATTATAAATCCACTCAACAGAATGTTGAACCAACTCTTAAACTGTTCGCTGAGGGGTGCATGAAGCATATTTTGGACTGCGGCAGCTGTTTTTTAGACTGGCACACAGCTGAGTGCTGGCTTTTTTCTTTTCCTTTTTTTGCCTAACACTGCTAAATGCTGAACAAGGCCAGAGTCAGTCTAGGAAAAGATTTACTTTATGGCGATTCAAAAATATTGTTGCCTTCACGATCAACGAATTCAGTACCACAAACCTTGCATGATCTTAGAAACATTGACAAAACTACAAATATCTTTATATACAAAGGATGAATCGAGAAATAATTGAAGGTAGTTGGCGGTACGAGCCGGTGTTTGGTAAATTGAAGATTTAAGTAGGTGAGTTTTTTTCTGAAACTTCCTCCTAGTTTAAAACTAATTGTACGGACGGTGTTACTGAGTATTCGCAAAAAAGAAATAATAATAATGATAAATAAATAAAAACATAAATAAATAACAACTATAATAAAAATATAATTAAATAAGAAATAAATTCCGAATGGATTCCTCGCACAGAAAAATATAATACCCAATATATCTGAATTAAATCGTGTCAGGCGAGACAGACGGAAGTTCAGATTCGAACGTGTCCGTGGAGCAAAGACCGGGCGTTACTCGTAAAGCGGAAACGAATGAGCTCGATGAAGCAGTTAACCGGAATTGGAATCATCTGGAGAGGCGAAGAAAGTTTTCGTTCAAGCCAGTTTACAGAGCATCTAGTGAAACATTTGTGAAAAGAGAATCGACGTCAAATCGATTTTCTTAACTTGAGTCGGTGAATGTCTAACTTTCTCCATGAAACCCTTGATGTGCTTAAAATGACTGTCAAAGGAAGGTCCCATAAAAGGAGACAAAGTGCTCGCTAGCAAAGAATCTAATGTGCGGATAACTCAGGCACATTGCAAAATCATTGGCCTTAACCGAACACCGTCCAACCTAAGCGAGGGTCAGTTGAGTTTGGATGACCTCTTCGTTATCAGTAAATAAAGATTTGTCTAACTTATTGCACACACACAAATGTGTGTGTCTTTATGTGTGAAAAAGAGAGAGTATGTGTGTGTGTGTGTGTGTGTGTGTGTGTGTGTGTGCGTGTACGTGTACGTGTGCGTGTGTGTGTGTGTGTGTGTGTGTGTGTGTAAATATATATATATATATATATATATATATATATTATATATATATATATATATATAATTATATATATCATCACATTACCCTTACATCTTTATTTATCCTTTCCTTCCTACCTCCTCGCCACCTTTTGTTCTGCATCACAGTGAGGGAATCGACGGGCCAATCAAGCGCAAGGTCGACCCGAAGGTAGCTTATAGGTTATCTGTAATCGGTTCATCCTTACATGGAAAGATTTGTTTCCCCGAGGAGCAAGGATGCAAGGAAAGCTACTGACATGGTTAATCCGGATGGTCTCCTCTCTTTCCCCTCGATGCATAATAATAATCTAGTTATGGCACGGTCTCCCCTTCGCCAATTTGCATCGTCACATTCTCCTTCAGTCGAGAGCGTCAGAAGCAAGAAAAAATCTCTGACCCCAAGACCGAGGCGGCGCAGCACTGGCCCCGCAGACGGACATCCGCATCCGCATTTACCCCCCTCCCCCCTGCCCTCCTTGCCTCACCTGCCGGGAGGAAAGCAAATAAATAAAAAAACAAAAACAAAATCAGGAAGAAGGAATTACGAAAGGGGAACACACCATGAACCCAAAATATAACCTGCGTCAAGGGTCTGTATCCTCTATAAAACCGTCATGTGCGTTTAAGGTGCCTGAGCTAAAACTAAAAGGATAATTTCTCCTCTGCACGCTCTGGACGCAAGATTAAGCCACTATGGTTCACGCTGAGGGAAAAATCTTGAAAGCTGTCTTCTTTCGGTACAGAGCTTACATATTTTGCGAAGAATCTTCCTCTTCTCTTTGTTTTACTTTTTCTTTCGGTGTTTCCTTCTTTAACCTTCTTGTCTTTTCTTTCATTTTTTATTTCTTTCTTTCCATTGCTCTCGTTCTTCCCTTCTTCTCCGCGCCCTTGTAGGCTTCGCTCCCTCTTTCCCCTCGCCTCATTACCATCTTCCTGCATTCTTCCTCGTTCCCGTCTCCCCCCCCCCCTGCTCGTCCGCCCTTGCCAGTGTCATCCCGAAACTTTCCCGATGAACCGTAAACCGACTTTCATCAGGCGGGGAAGAAAAGTATTCCGTCGTTAAAAGAGGACGAAGCCAGATCGGAGCAAAGAGGGGAGTTTTCTGTCTTTAATTTCCTATATTCTCGAATTTCTCTTATTTTTCATTCTCTTGATGCCACTTTAATCAATCGCTGACTTGAACACCTGTTATGATGTGCGGGTGAGTGATTCCGTAATCCACGCATTTAACTTTTCTGTTTGTGTTTATATTTGTTATTTGGAGAGAGAGAGAGAGAGAGAGAGAGAGAGAGAGAGAGAGAGAGAGAGAGAGAGAGAGAGAGAGAGAGAGAGAGAGAGAGAGAGAGAGAGAGAGAGAGAGAGACGCATATATACATATACACACACATTTGTACATATCTATACATGTATATGTGCTCGTGTGTGCGTGTGTGTGTGTGTGTGTGTGTGTGTGTGTGTGTGTGTGTGTGTGTGTGTGTGTGTGTGTGTGTGTGTGTGTGTGTGTGTGTGTGTGTGTGTGTGTGTGTGTGTGTGCACCAGGAACCACGAAGGGGAAAACAAGAAAACACGAATGTGCCGAAGGCCTTTTCGCTAATATTTCGTCAGGGTATACCATTACCGAAAAAGCCTTCGGCATATTCGTGTTTCCTTGTTCTTCCCTTCGTTGTTCCTGGTGCAATCTATTCGTTATGAATTCTACACGTGTGTGTGTGTTCAACTTGTGACTGGAAGTGCTATACCCTGTTAGGCCGGTTTTTCCTCTTGCATTTGATGGGTACAAGGTTCGTCTTCTCTCCACAACTCCCGCCTTTCTCTCATTGCTCTCTGCATAGACGGCCTAAATCAATAACGATGGTACATGCAATTGTAAAAAATAAACTGTACGTTTTACAGAAATTTGCGTCATTCATGCTGCGAAACATTCTCTAAAATTTACAGTGTTCTGTAAAGCATTTTATCCGTTCAAAAAATAATATGTATTTTTTTCTTTAAAGATATTTACAGTGCTTGTCAGTAAACTTACATTTTCAAAAAATGTAAAATGTAAAAATGGAGGTTTGCGTTTACAGCCCTTAAATGGACACATATGTTGTCTTCTATATTCATCTGAATGCAGTTGGCTGTGATTTCCATAACCTTTAATTAATGTAGACACATGTCTACACACATGACATGCGTACTCTGAATCCATAGTTGGCAAATTATTTCACAAAAAATCACTGCAATGGCAGGATCTTTCCATGTTATATTGTTTTACGTATTCGGGGCTGGCAAACCAGTAACAACTTCTGCTATTCCAATACCTTATGACGTAGCGATGAAGTAGCAATGACGGAGTCAACTGGGTGTGACGTCCCAGTTGGTTGACGATAGATACCAGAAATGACAGGATAATTGTTTATATGATATCATAGGCAGATATATAGAATATATTGTTTACTTTTCTTGCTTTCGACACATCATATATTATATATGTAAACAAAATTGCTATGGACTGAAACCCACACAATTAATGACAACAAATAAGACAGAAAGCGAATCTTCCATTAGCTTCTGTAGTGAAAATATATTTTCTAAAAGGTTGTTAACGACATGGAACAATTATTGAGAGGAAATAACAGTAAATATTTTCGTTTACTTTACTTATTTGAAAACAGATATCTTGGCATTAATATGATGACGTCACATAGCCCCACTCACATTTTGACAAGTCTGCGAACAATAATGAATCTTAAAAGATAGTTGCTGGAATGGATTACAAAAATAAGCCATTAAAAGAAAACAATAGTTATGACATCACAGTTTCTGAGCCAAAGCCCTGTACGTATTAGATGAATCAAGGGAAAGTGAAGAACACTTTTAGGATTTGTTACACTCACAGGCAATAATAATAATAAAAAAAAATCTTATGCATACTTCGCTGCACGGGAACATATGGCTGCATGGGGTAGGTCTCCGCTGCAGTATAGCTGAATCCTTGACTGATTTTTCCAAACCGGTTATGATTAGGTAATAAGGATGTATTGCTAAGTGAAGCACACTCTGTAGGCTCCTATTCGATAATCAAGTTTAACAAAATAAATATCTTCACTATCAAAATACCATGAACTTGCCTTCATCGATTTAGTGCGAACCTAGCTCGAACACCAAACTCGAATCGGTGTTTCAAAGCAGTTGCCATTCTGCAAGCAGCCAGTTGTTCGCATAACTGTTTTCTCAAAGCATAAAGACAAACGTAGGTATTGATGAGGGACTAAATAATAAAAGACGGTTTATACAAGACAAGTAAAACACTCAATCCAATATAATTGTCATGGCTAAATAGATTTAGGTATATATAGTGATGCACGAAAAGTTGTAAGCCGGAAGTAGGCTATTATCTATAAAAGTAAATATTCTGTAATAGTTTTCATTGAAAAAATCGCATATTACTCTATTTAGTATGATAAAAACCATTATACTCGCACCCTCGCACCCCCCTGGACCCCATGTCTGACGCTGAGGAACGTTTGAGGAAACGTGAAGTGCAGCACGGTTTTAATCTCTTATTTTCTGCTGCATCCCATAACCCTGGTCCAAGGTAGGTTGATTATTTTATGTAAATGCATTTGTATTAATTGTTGTTTACATGAGGAAATGTGCAAAGGACAATTCTAAAATGTTAGTTTTTCAGTTTGATTTTACTCGAAGCTGTAGATGTTGATAGCGATAAGATTTCCGGACAAATTTCGAGATGTTTTTAAAGCATGCTTAGCCTAAATCACTCCTTGGTGGAGCTAGCGTTGTGAAGAAAGTTTCCGGATTTGCAATATTTCCAATTTCCTCTGTAGTGTACATATTTACAATTGCTGTCCATTCCTCATCCAGATGTTGTGGACTTCCAGAGATTCTTTGAAAATCAGTGACACGGTCTCTCAGGGATGGAATTAATATTCTTAAGTAGTTCATGTAAGAATTCCATAGGAACGAAAATGCAACACGTTCCTGTTTCATTGTTTGCAAGTGCGAATCTCTTTTATTTCTTTGCACGTTACAATAATGAAAGTTTTGCAATGTTTGAAAACTTCTAAGAGTATTATGCTGATGTTAGCGACCATGTGCCTGAACTTTTGCCGATCTTGAGCAAGATGAATTTCTCATTTCTTTAAAGCCATCACCAGCTGCTATCTCTAAGTTGTCCAGGTCTTGTCCTTTTTTTTTTTTTTTTTTTTTTTGTCCTTGTCAGTTTTTCCTTCTAGCATTAACTTTTTAAGCCCGTCTCTAATAATGTGACTGAGAAATCTAAGTTGTCTTTGTGTAAACATTTTAATCATTTGGCTTTATTCCTTTACTTGTTTGAGAATATCCTCGTTTTTAATATGTTGTCCATATTTTCATTATTCTGCAATTGCACTTTATTTCTATAGCTTCTATCTTTTCCATAAAACAGGATTGACCAGAAAGCGTTTCGTTGTTTCGATGGATATGCTATTACTTGTTGGAATATCCTTCTTTTCCATAAACTTTTCCTTCCTAGATAATCAATTTGGTATACTTTTTATATTTTCACCATTTACTTTTTAATTTTATATAGAAACTGTCTTACTTTTGATGACTACTATGACTTTTGTCTTTTTCTTGTTAATATTGAGACCTCTTCCGCTTCTTATTCTTAGATTTATTGGCATTTCTTGATTTTTTTTTTTTTTTTTTTTTTTTTTTTTTTTTTTTGATGTAGTGACCTGCGAAGGATTTGTCCCCACGAGGACGGGAATACACAAGTCCCCCCGGAGAGGATGGGATATAACATCTCGGGCGAACCAGATCCGCCAAGATGGCGGCCTTCTTTAAATTTGCTTTATTTGTATTGGTTGTTTTATTGATTTTATTAGTTTAACTCTTATATTATTCGTTCTGGACTTAAAGCCCGTTTTTTTTTTTTTTTTTTTTACGTATATTTTGAGCACTTTTTAAATATAATTACGGGAAGTAGCTTGTTTTTAATTATATTTTATTTTTCTTGTTGTTTTTAGTTAGTTTTAATAAGGGGTTCACTTTTCATAAGTAAATTTTACCTATATAGCTTTTAAGAATTTAAATGATCAGCGCAATCTATTGTCGATTTCCGCCAAAAGCCCTCTCCTTGCTGTAGTCCTCCGCCTAGGCTATCGTTTCATTGGCAGGCAAAGTTTATAAATAGGCTGGAAATCGTGGGCCTCCTAAGAGGAAAGTTGAAGGCTTGACCAACCAGCCCAACACTTCCTATGCTTCAGTAGCAACTAACAACAATTCCAGTACAAGCAGTGTCAGTCAGGATCTCGCGTCTAAGGACAAAGAAATTGCAGAACTAAAGGAAACGGTTAAGGAATTAATGTCAAATTGTTGAATTAAACAAAACCATTAAACAAACTGCTGAATCAACCTAGCAAAAGCAGCAACGTAAGGAGGATGATACCAAATCACAATCTTTCCCATCCAGGGAAGGTGTGAAAAAAGTGAAAAAAGGCGGACAAGGCACTTCTAAACCCCATAAAACGTAATCTTCGAGTTGACCATTATACAATGGAACTGTCGGTCTTAGAACTAGAGTAAATGACAGATTATTAGCCTCATCTTATGCTCCCGATATTATCGTTCTACAAGAGACGCATTTAAACCACCTTATTCCCAATGATTTAGTTTCGTAGAGTTACTACCATCTACGTCGGAAGGATCGAGAGGGTAGGGATGGAGGCGGAGTCGCCATGTACATCCACCAAAACTCCCTTTTACAGAAGTGACTATAGATTCTACTTTGGAGATAGTCGCATGCAAAGTAAAAGTCAATAGCACGTATCTGGCTATATGTTCAGTTTATTGTCCACCTGACATTGTGGTAATTTATGAGCTCTTTGCTCTTCAGGATAGTCTGCCACAGAATAAAGTAATTTTAGGTGATTTTAATGCTCATCATACATTATGGGGTTCCCTTTGGATGGATGGTAGAGGTGAGCAAGTAGTTAAGCTTATCAATGATTCCGATTTAATCCTTCTGAACGATGGTAGTCCAACGCGAGTGGACGATAATACCGGTAATTTGAGCTTTATTGACCTATCTCTGGTCTCTTCAACAGTAGCAGCCAAGTGCCTGTGGCACACCATTGACAACTCGTTGGGAAGCAACCACTTTGCCATTTTCATTAAATATTCATGCGTCACAACCAGAACGCCTTCAGCACCTAAATTTAACGTAAAAAGAGCAGACTGGGTCGCCTGCACAAGGAGCGTCAAGCTCGAACTTGTTGGAGAAACCATTGATGATAAAGTAAACAATATTCAAAATTCTATTTTAGATGCAGCAGTGAAATCCATTCCTAAGACTTCGACAGATAGCGTTAAGCATAGAGTTCCATGGTGGACACCAGATTGCCGCAGGGTACTGTGTGAAGGCAATAGGGCCTACAGGCTTTTCAAAAATAACATCACTAACGAGAACTTTTGCAATTACAAACTAGCAAGAGCTAGGGCTCGTAGAACAATCAGACAAGCCAAAAGAAACTCCTGGCGAAGCTTTGTCTCTACCATCGATAGTAACACCAAAATATCCACTGTTAATAAAATCAATAGAAAAAAGACCATTCAAAATCAAAAACATCATTCATGAGGGTACCAATTTAGATTCACCTAGAGACATTGCTATTGCACTCGCCAGGCAGTTCTCTTATACAAGCAGCTCAGACAACTACCATCCTGCATTCCTGACCATCAAGGAAGCGGCTGAGCTGCAGCCCATACACTTTGCCACAGGAGATGACTTTGATTACAATAAAGATCTAACAATGAATGAGCTAGTCCGAGCCCTAGAAGCCTGTAGAGGAACGTCCCCAGGCCCCGATGAGATTCGGTATGAGATGATAAAGCATCTTAATCATGATGCCATGATTAAGTCGCTAGAAGTGTACAATGAAATTTGGAAAAGCCAGACTTTTCCAAACTCATGGCACTTCGTCCACATCATTCCCATATTGAAAGGAGGGGGTAATCCCAAACATGCCATCTACCGCCCAATTGCGTTGACAAGTTGCTTATGCAAGGTCATGGAACGAATTGTTAACAATAGGCTATTGCATTTTTTAAATTCCAGGAATTTACTAGTTGACGAGCAGTGCGGTTTCCGAAAAGGACGCCAAACTCTCGATCAGCTAGTAAAACTGGGCAGTCATATTCAAGAGGCAATTGCCAAAAAGCATTTTTTGATTTCAGTATTTTTAGACATACAAAAAGCCTACGACATGACATGGCGATATGGCCTTCTCAGAAAACTTTATGCTTTCGGATTACGTGGAAAGTTGCCTTGTTTTATTCAAAATTTAATTTCTGACAGAACTTTTGCTGTCAAATTGTTTCTGACAATGTCACTTACTCCGATATTTTTGTCCAGGCAAACGTGGTCCCACAAGGATGTGTCTTGTCACCTACTTTATTTTTATGTATGATAAATGACATCTTACCAGCTCCCCCTCGGAATCTTAAATACTCACTGTACGCTGATGTTTGTGCATTATGGCATTCCAGCAGTAATGCAGAATCCTCAGCAAATCGCATCCAATTGGCACTGGATATGATTCATAACTGGGACCTCCAGTGGGGTTTTGTTTTCCACAAGAAAGAGTATTGGGGTAATTTTTTCACGAAGGAGAATGCCGAACATCAGGCTAACTCTAGACCACCACCCAATACCTATTCAAAATTCTGCTAGATTTCTCGGTCTACTTTTTGATCGTAGACTCATTTGGAAAGACCACATTGGTCAATTAAAGAATAAATGTCAAAAAGCACTAAATTTATTAAAGTGCATTTTATATATATAAATGGGGAGCTGATAGAAAGTCTTTGCTAATGATATATAAAGCCCTGATTAGGTCTAAAGTAGATTATGGGTCAATCGTGTATGGTTCGACATCGGCCTCAACTTTGAAAGGTTTGGATGTTGTGCAGAATGCATGTGTGCGTAGTTGTCTTGGAGCCCTCAAATGCACAAGGATTGAGCGTCTAGAGGTGGAGTCAGGAGTACCTCCCCTCCGACTCAGACGTGGCCAGCTGGCGCTGACCTATGCCGCGAAGGTGGCTCGAGACCCGAGCCACCCTAATGGTAATGGTGCCATTAGGCCCTTTACTGCAAGACTCCACGACCTCATCCTTAAAGTCGGTATAGATCTCTCTACCATCGATACCCTGGTTCATACAAATATAGCGCCCAATTTTTCCATCATGGAAGCTTGGCTTCCATCGACCAAGGCCATGGCGCCTGAGGTGGAGGTACGCCAGAGGTTCAGAGAGATCCTTATTTTCATATATATACCGACGGCTCCAAGACCGAGCAAGTAGTGGGTGCAGGTGTATGGTCGAATGAATGTGAGTTGAGATTCAGACTGCCGAATCATACATCGATCTTTATTGCCGAACTTTTTGCAATTGATCTTTTGCGACGGAGTGAAGCCATTGACAAAAATTTTTGAATTTTAAAGTAGCAAAATGAACTGCTGGGTAATATCATTCGTAAGTTACATAGTGCCAACAAATCAATCAAGCTGATATGGGTACCAGGCCACTCTGGTACCCATGGCAATGAACAGGCTGACCTAGTAGCCGGGTCAACTGGCGATCTGGACCGTAGCATAGTCCGGACAAATTTCAGGTGTTTTGTGTCTCTTATAAAAGCAAAAATCCATCTCCTGTGGCAAAGTGAGTGGACCGACCTGCATTTACACAACAAAATAAAACCCTCAATAGAACTGTGGGATACAGCCCACAGGAAAAATAGACGAGAGGAGGTGGTGTTGGCACGACTCAGGCTCAATGCAACAAGAATAACACACCTCACTCCTTACGCTGAGAAAAGATTTCCTCCACACTGCCCCCTTTGTACATTACAACCAACCATAAACCACATTCTAATAACCTGCCATGAATATAATAATAGTAGACAAAAAATAATAAACCATTTCAGAATAAACAACATACATTACAATTTATCAAATATATTATCAAATGACGAAAAATAATAAGTAAAGTAATAGCTTTTCTAAGGGAGACAAAACTTTATGACCTTATTTAGATTGAAAGAATAAATAGGATCCATTGGCTTAATAACCTTGGCCACATGCCGCTGGTTGATAGCCAAAAAAAAAAAAAAAAAAGAAAGAAAAAGGGCCTCCTCAGAGGCTCAGATCCTCCTGAGCTCTCTTTGCGCCTTTCCCTTACGCTTTTTCTATTTTCCTAGCCTGTACTCGCAATTCTGAGCTAACACTTCTCTTACTTCACCCCTACCTCCCTCTACCCCATGGGAGATAATAACTTCATTTTATCATAGTCGTAAGGACGCGGGTTCAATGAAGGCAATTTGATGGGATAACTTGAGCTTTTCTTTTCCGTAATAAGGCGCAACACTCTCGTGTTTGTTTTTGGATCTGTTTTGTCTTTTTTTGTCCTGAGCTTTTTTTCGCTTTTGTCTGGTTTTCCTTTTTATTGTAATTTCATCTTAAAGTTTATTTTTAAGTATTTTTGTGCTTTGCTATTTTTAAAGTTCGGTATTCTCTTTGTGTGTTTACAGTTTTACGTGTTTTACATGTTTTATGTTTAAAAGTTTTTTTTTTTATGTTGAAATATACAAATAATTTTAATATGTATATGATAGTCGTAAGTAAATTTCCACTTCCTCTAAAGATTTCACCACGGAACAAGTAACAAGTAACAAGTAATATAGAGAAATCACTAAAAGATGAAGTAAAATACAGAAAGTACTGAAAAGTTATGAAAATAAATAATTCATTAAATATGGAACATTTAAAGATCCAAAGCAGAATTAAAAGGCTAACAGGAATTTAATTTTAACGTAAGATTTATTGGCCATTTGATTAGTGTTTAAAGAATTGAATTGAATTAACAGTTGAACTTAATAACCTGATTGAAAATGCCTTCTATCAGTCTATCCTATAGACTGACACGCACTCTCCTCGGATAAACCACGCTAACCAACACGGGAAACCCTCGAGTTATTGGTCCGATTTACATTTCTTCATCAACACCCTTTTCTATTGTTTCTCACCCTCTTCTACACGTCTCTTACTTTACCTACATAATACTCGTTCCTGGTCGTATTAACCAGGTGGTGGCAGCGCTATCGGACGGATATCTCGAGTGGATAAGTTAGACAATAAGGGTTGGATTCACTATAATGTCATCAGCATACCTGATGTTGGATAAAGATTGACTATTTACCATGAATGTTCCATTGATGATTTTTCTTAGAGATATGGGGTTCATTTATTTGGTATTGTTATGAAAACAGATTCTTTCATTTGCCTATGGGTGACTGCAGTTATATATCTTATTTGCAATATTCAAAATCCTTTCTGTACCAAGATCTTCACGTTTCAATCATCTCTATAGAGATTTTGTCGTTACCAGTAGCTTTATTATATTTCATAGAATTTATAACTCTTTCTATTTCACTTTTTCATATCACTTTTCCTGTCAGTTTTGTTTTAGATTCTGGTTCTCTTTTGGGTCTGACGTCATGGAACAGCTCATTAATATATTCTACCCCTTTGAAAACATCCTCTATCCACTTTATTGTTTCTATAGTCAACTGAATGTTGAAGTCCAAATATCTGACCCTTAGTACATTGATTAAGAAAAAAAATGAGGAATCGTGTAGCTCAGTTAATGTGATTATGCACTATTTATTTCATCTCGCTTCAATACATAGGTAATAATACTTTTGAACAGTATTTGAATGATTGGTCCTTGCTATTGAAAAATGAGGTAGATGATTGAATTTAGGCAGTATGAAGCTATGGAAAGTGTAATATAATTTGAATGAAGGGTCGTTCATTGTTTCCGAGATGGTTGCATGAAGTCTCTTCTGAAGTGCTGCTTAATAAGAGGTTTCCGTTGTTTAAGTAGCCTTTCCATAACAATGTTATGAAAACCACCTCGTTTGACACACATGCGACATTTTGAGAGGTTTTGCATCCTCGTTTTTTTTAACAAATGCATTCTCGGCACTGTAGGAAAATGGTTACAAATATTTCTAACCGAGTCTTCGCATCTGCGAGGAAGACATTTTGAGGCCTGAGAGGCACATGCATGTATAGAGTGGCAGATGAAAATTGTATGAATGAAAGGTAATGGTAAAAATGGCAATTCCTGGCATTTCATCATTAAGGCGACTTCTCGGAAAATTGAATTTGGCTGTGATATGTGCTCCATCTGAAGCAAAACCGATTAAATTAATTGCTCTTGTATTTCTGTCTCCAAAGATATTAGCAAGTTCAGGAGTCTGTATTTTCTTTGTTTTTGAGTCTAATATCGCACAACAATTCCATAACTTTTTGTTGTATCAACATCTAGTTTCGTCAACAATTATGGAAAGTTTGTTTGGTCTTAAAATTTGTCATTTTCTGTTATTGTTCATACTTTCGTTTTTTTAAAGTAACACTTGTAGGGGAGAACACACTAAAAAAAATCTTTAATAAGTCAATAAAATGGTCACCAGTATTTAACAGTAGTCTACAAAAAAATGCAACTTTATCTCGGCTGCAATTACATGAGCGTCGTCATCTTCTTCCTCCTCGGGTGATGGTGCGCTCTGTGCAGCCTCGAGTTGCAGCGCATGGCGTCGAGAACCTGAATGACGCTTCAGAGAATTGATGTTGGCAGCAAAGTTCGTCTTCAAGGTTCTACATCTGCCCACCAACCAATCCCTGAAGGACTCCTGCTCCAACCATATGTTTAAAAACTTGCATTTTGGGGTCATTATTAATGAAAAATGGGCCAGCTTTTCAACAGAACTAAAGGGGGTTAAGTGAAGAGAGCAGGCAACATGTTAACACTCCAGAAAGGCTTCATATATCACATACATATTTATATAATATCCACACAACAATAATAAACTCTTCATGCTTAAACCTGCTACTTGGTTGGATTCTTGAAAATTTAAATGGTGTGCATGTGATGTTCATGAATTTATATTATGAATTATAAGGGTTCTGTAGAACTTTGTACATATTAATTAATAGATGATGAAATGCACAATTTTTATTATACATTTTATAATTACAATGAAGGAATAACATTTTACATGAAAAAAACTGTTACAAGCATGCGAACATTTTGCATGCATTTGTACGAACTGCGGAGCAAAAGTTTGCAGATGTCAGTTCCCACGTCATTACGGCGGAAATTTCATACAATGTCACTTCAGCTGCGTCTTCCACCTGGGCATTACCAAAGGCAGAACCACGGCCCCATGGAATGACCTTAAACCTTCAGCCCTGCAACACACTCGTTATGAATAGTTGTATACTTTTTAGGTAATTTAAGGTTGCAAGCTAAATGTGACATTTTCATAAGTTATACATCTAGTACATTTTCTATAAAGAGATGCGGGTGCATCATCTGTTGTTGAACATTGTTGCAATATTGACTTAATAATGTATTTATTGTATGTTTTAAGCAGTGCTATAAACAAGAAAGTAACGCAGGGAATACTTTAATCTTCAGACTCTGACCCTATATACTGTAACTGTAATCAAATATTCGTCCGTGTATGGTAGTGTATGGTTTTAGTTTATTATATCCATTTTCTTTATCATGTTTAGAAAACGGCAGAAATGATGCTACGGAAAAGCGGCCAGTCCTGTCGGTAACCCTCTCCCAAAGTACCAACTATACAAGAATGTTTCTGATAATGAACATAAACCCCTATTACCTTTCCAGACACCTATTATGTTTTTGTGTACTTAGTTATATTCCACATATTCTATTTTTTTCCACTTAGATAAAACATTGTTTAATATTATATGTTAGTTTGCTGTAAGTAAACCAAATTTATCTCAATTCAACCCAGTGTGGCCATACCAACGAGGAATGAGTCTTAACTACGGAATTTTAATATCATAGTTATGCTTAGAAATAAGTACCTGACAAAAACTAACATCCCAGTTACCAATACATACAAATCGTTTAAAGAGAACGTGTGACTGTTGCTGTGTGCTCCATGGAAGGTGGCAGGCAGCGGGATAGCACTCACAAGTAAAAGTACCGCCGTTCAGACCCAGAAAACCGAACAATTAATGAGCGTGATGGGCAAACCTTTATATTTTATTATCATGCTCCCTTAAAACTCTAATGCTTTAAACGCTGATTTAGAGCAGAAAAAAAAATCATTACCAAACAATTTGATGCCTTCCTTTGCACGGCACCATGATGATAATGATGACAGTTCTTATATTTAAACAATCTCTTTTCTGTAGAATGTCTAATGAAAACAAGTCACATTTGCACGAAATATTTCTTTCACGTTCATTAGTTTTTACCACATTACCAAGCGATGAAAGTTATATAAATTGCACATAACAGCAAATAAAACTAGTACCTGGAAACATTTCGGTGGTAATGCCAAGCATCGCAATAAGGTTGTATGTGTTAAAATAAACTTATTTTTATTCATTAACATAGCGGCAAGGAATCAGCGTTGTATTTCAGATTTTTACCAAGAGTGTTTACAGTATTTACAGTCGAAGTGTATTCTGAAACACATTTTTTCCTGTAACTCATATTATCCTAATGTAAGACTGTTCGATTAAAATATGTCATGGTGCTTCGAGACTCTTTTACGCCATAAACAAGTGGCAGTGAATGTTTTCGAGACAAAGATACTGAATGAAAAATATTGATATCACAAAACGGTGTCAATTGTATTTTCAGTTACAGTAGTTTAACTCTTGGTAAATGCAGATAAAAGTAATAAAAAAGAAAGAAAAAAAAACTGTATATCCGTTCCTTCTCTCCAGACATCCATCACGGTAAGGGAGAAAAGGGTGCTCAGTATCGATCCTTGATGGGCTTTTGTGTCACTTTAAACTCTCCATTCAAACGCCAAAACATCGTGCTTTCCCAAGCAACTCATTACTTGTCTTGGTAATTTGTTGCTTGCTTCTTAAGATTATAGACTACGACTTCGATGTCGATCTGTTTCACTACAATATTCAAGAAACACCAAAACCTATCCTGATACGAATCTAAGACAGGTATAACCCTTTCATTTCGTAATGACATTTAGTCTCAGCTTAGGATTTTTCTAATCGAAACTAAAAGGAATTATAAAATGCTTTTTCCCAGGCTTTTTCCTAGGAACTTATCCATTGGGCACCGGGGAGTTTCCTCCATTAAAAATCATAAATACTTAACCTCCGATGTCCACATTTCCACAACAAACTTGCCTTCATGCCTTCCCATGTCATGTCATGATTACCTTGACAGATTCCCTGGTCTCTGAAGGATTTTATGATATAGGCTTTTCTTGCACTGCTTTCTCTTGAGAAGTTATTTTCGTTTTTAATTAACTTTCTCAAGCTCTGGTTCGGTTTTTTTCTTTCTTTTTTAGTATTCATTTCATGTTTCTCTTTCCCCAAGTTGTGCTAAAA
>NW_020870510.1:36986-39486 GCF_003789085.1 Penaeus vannamei | reverse complement strand
GGACTCGGAGACGGGGAAAAGCGCTCCCTGTAAAGACGGTCTCGACGCCCGTGAACTTCCCAGGGGCGTCGCCAAAGTGAGCCTCGGCTGCTTCAGCGTCCTAGAGAAGCGTTCCCAGACTCGTCTCAGTGATGGCACCCTAAGCTCACATAGCCCCTCTTGTGGCAGCCTCCCCCTCCCCTATCTCTCGCGAATTTATGTTTGCAGCAAAGTTCATTTTCGCCTGTTCAGCGTGCTGCTGGGGCTCGAAAGAAAATAAACAGAGGGTACATGCTCAAATGACACTCATACTTACCAGAGAGAGAGAGAGAGAGAGAAGGGGGGGGGAGACAAAAAAGCAAAAAAGAGAGAGAGAAAGAGGAGGGGAGGGAGAGACAGAAAGGCAGACAGAGAGAGATTTAAAAATTTAGATACAAAATTCCTTTTATTTCGGACAACGGACATTTTATTTTCGGACGAAGGAAGAGAAGATAAGGGGAAGCGTAAAACTATTTCTCTTCGGGCGAATAAGACAGATCAACAGCGAATGCATTACTCCATGAGGCGAAGCAGCGTAGGATAGCAGGAGAGCGAGTCCTCCGCCTCCTCCGCCTCTTTGGTTGACGGGGAGACTGGAGGCGACATAGGACACAACATTGATTCCCGAATGCTGAAGCGTGTCCTCTGACCACTTGTAAGAGCGGCTCCAGGAGAAACCGGCAACAGACCTCGTGTTTCCGCTGGCGCCCCTCCAGACCGCCTCTCCGCCCCGCTGGCGCTCCGACCCGTCGGGCCCGAAAGCGCTCAGATTACGACTCGACATATATTCTCGACTCACTCAAAACACATTCACAGTGATAACGCCACATCAACTCGCACTCAAATCACATAAAAGTGTGCACGTACTAACACACAAACACACTCACACACACAAATACACTCACACACACACACACACTTACAAACACACACACGCAGACAAACACAGCAATGAAAACATTGACACGCGAAGTCCTGACACTCGAAGCGAACGTAAACACGCATACACCCTCTAAGCCGGAACCGCGCCGCCGGCAGACGCACACTTAAAACGGGCGCTCGGGACTCGCCACGAAATGCCTCCCTCGACAGTCGGCGAGGGGAAGAGTGGCAGCTCGTGGACTCGCAGCGCCGGCGCCCATTAGCCCAATTGTGGCTGCTTTACTTGCCACAGTGTGTCTATACATCTGCTGGGGAGAGGCGGGAGTGCTCGCGAGGGAGGGCGGCAGAGTATTATATGACGGCGCAGGAGGGAGGGGGAGGGAAGGAGGGGCGACGGGGGAGGGCAAGAGGAAGGGGTAGGGGAGAAGGGGCGATAGAGGAGGGGAGGGAGAGGAGGGAAGGGTAGAGAAGGAGGGACGACGAAAGAAGAGAGGGAGGGAGGGGCGAGAGATGATGGCAGGGAGGAAGGAGTAGGAAAGGAGGTGGGAGAGAGGAGGGCAAGGAGGGAGGGGTGGCAGAGGAGGGCAGGGAGGGAAGGATAGAGAAGGGGGAGCGACAGAAGAAGGCAAATAGGGGAGGAGAGGCGAAAGATAACAGCAAGGAGGGAAGGGTAGGGAGGGAGGGGAGAGAAAGACTGGCTGGGAAGGAGGGACAATAAGGATGGAAAACGGAAAATAAAAAAGTACATTTGGTGTCGGCCTAGATAATATGGTGAATGCAGATTTTTTTTCGTAGACAGAAAAAAAGAAAGATGCAAAGGAGAAGATGCGAACAACATAAACAAGAGAAATAATAAATGTCCAACACATTTTATTTAAGGAATCGAGCGGGATATAACAGCCGGAGATCTCAATGACCTTCTTGAAGTTCTTGAGGCGATGAGTCACAATTATAGATCGATATTAAATCCGATGGCGAAGAGCGAGGGAGGCGGCGAAAGGAAAGAAAGAAGATAATGATGATGATGTGGGTGAGGAAGAAGTGGGGACAATGAGGAGGAGGGAAGGAGAAGGAGAGTGAGACATAGTAGGTGGGGGAGGAGAGAGAGAAAGAGAGAGGAAAATGTAGATGGATAGAGAGAGAGAGACAGACAGACATGAATAAGCAAATAGACACAGACAAATAGCTAGCTACATACATAGATGGGTAGATACGTTGATATAGAAATACAGGTATATATAGATAGAAAGCTAAATAGATAGAGAGAAAGATGGTGAGACTTTATTACTTTTTTATTTCCTCCACTTCCTCGAATTACCCGTTCACCAACAAACTTACCTGTGTCAGTCTTAATTTTATTTTTCACGCACCTTTCTTTCTACCCAATATACGCCTACTCGCTAAGCGCTAGAGGCTGTATGAAACATTCACTTAATCATGCAATATTACCTGGACTTACCTGATATTAATTTGATCCACGCTGGAGAAAGCACGCTGCCAGAAAACAATTTTTTGTGGCTCGATTTCTTTCTGGAGGAAGGTCAGGAGGAGGAGGAAAAAGAGAGGACGGGGAAGGAAGCGGGTCGGATAAAAGCAAAAG
>NW_020870510.1:27500-29386 GCF_003789085.1 Penaeus vannamei | reverse complement strand
ACCATAAACTTATAATTTTCTTCTTTTGAAAATTGCTGCTGTGCTTGTTTTCTCTAGTCTGTAGTCGCTGCTGTTTTTTGGGTTGTTCGAGTTATTGTGCTTTCTTTCTTGTTAGAATTGTTGTTGTTTTCTTCTGCTCGAATTGTTTCCACTAGTTAAAATTGTTTTCTCATGATAAAATTGTTTGCTCCAGTCAAAACTGTTTTTTTCTGATCATATTGTTTGCTCCAGTCAAAACTGTTGTTTTCTCCTGATAAAATTGTTTGCTCCAGTCAAAATTGTTGTTTTCCCCTAAAACAATTGTTGCTTCCTCCTAAAAGAATCGTTTCCTCCAGTCAAAATTGTTTTCTCCTAATTTTTTTTATTGCTTCCTCCAGCTACAATTGTTTTCTAAAAGAATTGCTTCCTCCAGTTAAAATTGTTGTTTTCTGTTGCTAGAAGTGATCATGTTACTGTTTTCTCCTGCTGTTGCCACCGGGTTCTCTTGCTTCCATTGCCAGCTGCTGTTCTCTTCTCCTGTTGCTATTCTGCAATGTTGAGTTGGATTTTTGTTGTGTTAGGGTCGAATTTATCAACAGAAGGTCATTTTGCAATTCTCTGTCTCCTCCTTCCTCTTTCTTTCCTCTTTTCCTTTGCTTCCTTTCCTTCATAATTTCTTCTGATCCACTCACTATCTCATTACCCCTTCCACTCACATCCTGTTCTGTCCTTCAATTTGAAGGTTTTTTTTTCTCTCCTCGTTCAGCTATCTCCTCCCTCTCTCTTCTTGTTCTTGTTCTTTTTTTCTTCTTCTCCTCCTCCTCCATTCCCGTCCCCCTCTTCCTACTCTCCTCACTCTTCCTCCTCCTCCTCATCGTCCCCTCCTCTCTCTTCCTCCTCCTCCTCATCGTCCTCTTACTCCTCCTCCTCCTCCCGCCCCAGCCTGCACACACTAAAACTAATTAATTGTACAAGAGTGTCTGATTCTTCTTTTTTTTTTTTTTTTTTTTTTTTTGATTCATGTAAAGACGTGCATGGCTCATTCACCAAATAAGATGAATGGGGAAATGTTAGTATGTGCTTCTCGGTGATGTCTGATGTGTTTACATTTGTATGCGTTTGTTGTTGTATAAAGGTAAGTGTACTGCAGACTCACGCACGCACGCACGCACGCGTTCACCCTTCTCTCTTTCTTTCTTTCTCTTTCTCTCTCTCACTCCTTTTCTCTCTCTCTCTCTCTCACACACACACACACAGTGTACGTTATAAGTACGTACGTTCTTTGAATACAATAATGTGCTTTTAATGTCTCTTTGAGAACAGAGATATATTCGCGCTATACATCAGCTGGGCGAGAGACCTAATGAACACCACGAGATACTCTGTTACGAGAATAACCTTCCCTAATTTCAAGAGCACAGTGTATTCTTTTATTCTTATTTTCCTGTATTTTCTTTTTCTATCAATTCTGATCACAAATAAAAAAATAAAAAATACATTCTAATCATAATAAAAAAAAAAAAAAAATCACCACGATTCTTTTTGAATCTTACATCACGTACTCTTTTCCTTTTGCTATTCACAGTTCACCGAATAAAAATCGTTTCCATTCATAAGAGAGAGAGAGAGAGAGAGAGAGAGAGAGAGAGAGAGAGAGAGAGAGAGAGAGAGAGAGAGAGAGAGAGAGAGAGAATCTGTGCAGATAATTCATGCTTGCTAATAAAGGGACTCTCCAAGTGCTTCGGATAATGAGCTGGATGGGGGTGCGTGGCGGCGAGCGGTTTCAATCATCTTTATTTACATTTTCTGCGCTAGTTTTTTATGTTTTTCATTTGTTTTTCTATTTCCTGGTTTCTTTTCTTTTTTCTCTCTCTGTCTTTCTCTTGGATTCTCTCTTTCTCTTTCTG
>NW_020870510.1:0-15000 GCF_003789085.1 Penaeus vannamei | reverse complement strand
ATTTTTGCTTCCTTGTTTTCGGCATTCCGCCAACGAATTTAAATGCGGCGTTTGCATGCAGAAGTAGCTCAGAGAATTTGATGAATGCTTTAAATATTTCTCTGCCCAGAGAGCGCTGAATTCTTTGCCTTTATATCAATATTTTCCTTTCTCGGAATGGATTTTTAATTATCTAAAGTCCTTTCTTGGACTCGATGCCATTTTGTAACGAATAAGAGCATGCGATTTTGACCATTATGGCAGTGTCAATCCACAATGTCTGTGTGCTTCGAAAACGCTGTCTGGAGAGAAAAAAAAATCAAATAGTTTACGTAATCATTTTTATATTATTCCCTTTGTATTATGTTGCTTTGTGTATGATATTGTGTTGTATATTCTTCCTTATTAAAAAGCACAAAAATAAGCAAATATTTCAAATGTTACACCCAAATAAACCCCAGGGCACGCTGTCTCAACCGCCCGTCCCTGACCACGCCCACGCGCCCACGCCACGCCGCCGACGCCCCGAGGCAGGCCGTCCGCGTCCTCTGCCTCCCGCCAGCGAGTCCTAACGCCTCTCCCCCTCTCCTGCAGGTGCGCTTGTCCCGCCAGTATCGCGTGTCCGCCATCCCGTCGCTGGTGCTCCTGGACAGTCGCAGCGGCAGGGTCATCACCAAGGCGGGTCGCGAGATGGTCAGCAGCGACCCCGAGGCGCTGACCTTCCCCTGGCGACCTCGGGCTCTGGGTGACCTCCTGGCGGCCACGAGTCTCGTCGACCCCCAGGGGCAGGTGGTGGCCTACGACGCCATCAAGGACGCCTACAAGGGCCTCTACTTCTCGGCGCACTGGGTGAGGACACGGCGCTTGGGCTGTTTGATTTATATATATATATATATATATATATATATATATATATATATATATATATATATATATATGCATATATATATGTGTGTGTATGTGTGTGTATAAATATATATAAATATATATATATATATATATATGTATATATATATATATATATATATATATATATATATGTATGTATGTATGTATGTATGTATGTATATATATGTATGTATATATATATACATATATTATATATATATATATATATATATATATATATATAGTATATATATATATATATATATATATATATATATATACATATATATATATATATATATATAATATATATATATATATATATATATATACATACACACAGATTCACATGTGTGAGTGTGCGTGTAATGGATAACTATTAATGTAGATATACATATATATTTGTCTATATATATGTGTGCAAGCGCGAGTGAATGTCCCTAATCGCATATAAGTGTACGACGTGCATATACCCGCACACTATACGTCCTTTTTTCTAAGTCTACATACGGACCCACACCCACACCCCTCTCACACTTCAAACAAACAAACCGCTTCATCCAACTTGTTTCACACAGCGGCCCCCGTTTTAATTAGTACCCCCCCCCCTCTTCCGGCAGTGCCCCCCCTGCAAGGCCTTCACGCCACAGCTGATCTCCGTCTACGAAAAGATTAAGAAGAAGGAAGGAACTTTCAGATGATCTTCGTGAGTTCCGACAGTTGAGGAGGAGGAGGAGGAGGAGGGGGAAGAGAAGGAGGAGGAGGGGAGGAGGAGGAAGAGGAGAGAGGAGGAGGAGGAGGAGGAGGGAGGGGGGAGGGAGGGGGAAGAGAGGAGGGGAGGAGAAGGAGGAAAAGGGTTTAGGGAAAGAGGAGGAAGGGGTAGGAAACGGGGAGGAGGAGGGAGGAGGAGGAAGAGGAGTAGGGAAAGGGGAGGGGGGGTAATAATGATAAATAATGTAATGACATAGAAATAATAATAATAATGATAATAGTAATAATGATGTTAATAATAATAAAGATAATGATTATAATAATAATGATAATAATAATGATAAAGATAATAAATAATAATAATAAATAATGATAATAAATAATAATAATAATAATGATAATAATGATAATAATAATTAATATATAATAATGATAATATAATAATAATAATAATAATAATAATAATAATAATGATAATGATAATAATAGTAATAATAATGATAATGATGGTAATAATGATAAAATAATAATAGTAATAATAATAATATAATAATAAAAATAATATAACAAACAACACTAATTATATATACACTTACATATAGTTAAATCATAGCTATTGATACAAACCGCGCCACACACACAACCCTTCCCCCGCAATCTCATCAACCCCATCCCACCGCCCCCTTCTTCTGCGCCTCCCACAGGAGCGAGGAGTCGTGGCGGGCGTACCACAGCACCATGCCCTGGCTGAGCGTGTCCTGGGAGGGCGAGGACGTCCGCAGGGAGCTGGCGACGAACCTGGAGGTGCAGGGGATCCCGACCTTCGTGGTGTTGGGGCCGGACAACGCGGTCATCACGGCGGAGGGGAGGGCGGAGCTGGCCGAGGATCCGGAGGCCGAGGTGGGTGGACGGGGGAGGTGGGGGGGGGTGAAGGTGTTTTTTTTTTTTTTTTTTTTTTTTTTTTTTTTTTTTTTTTTTTTTTCTTTGGTTTTATTAGTTTTTCGGGATTTTGGGTTTTTATTTTTTTAGGGGGTCTTTAGTTATATATATATATATATATATATATTTATAGTTTTGGGTTTTACGTTTTATGGGGTTTTAGGGTTTAGGTGTTCAGGTTTTATTTTTTTATTGGTTGGATTTTATATTTCAGATTTCGATTTCAGATTTTTTTTAATCAATTGATTATTATTATTATTATTTTAGATTCCAGGTTTTCGACTTTTTATTCCTATTTTGTTATTTTAGGTTTTAGAGTTTAGGATTCAAGTTCAATACCGTTTTGTGCTTTTATTACGTTGTACATTATAGTATGTACTATGGACTCTCCTGAAGACAGATTTTTTTTTTTTTTTTTTTATCTTCTATTCAGATTTGATCCATATTTCAGATTTTTATCTACATTCAGTTTCGGTTCATATTTCAATTTTTATAAACATTCAGATTCAGTCCATATTTCAGAGCATAGATTTTCAGATTTTTATCGATTCGCCCATATTTCAGATTCTTTATAAACATTTAGATTTCAGATTTTTATAATTCAGATTTCAGATTTTTATAAACATTCAGATTTCAGATTTTATAAACATTCATTCAGATTTATCCATTCAGATTTTCCACATTCAACTACTTTCCGATTTCCCTTCCCTCCCCCAGCGGTTCCCGTGGCGGCCCCAGAGCGTCGAGGTGCTGGCCGAGAGACACATGGCGCGCCTGCAGGAATCGCCCTGTCTGGTTCTCTTCACAGGTAGTGTCATTTTCATAGACATTTTCATCTGTTTTGCTTGTTTGGTTGGGTTGGGGTTGGTGGGTGGTTGGTGGTGGTGGGTGGTGGTCGGTGTTGGTGGTGGTTGGTAGGGTGGTTGGTCGGGTGTGGGGTGGGTTGGTGCTTGTGGTTGGTGGTTGTTGGGTGGTTGAGTGGTGGTGGGTGGTTGAGTGGTTGTGGGCGGGTGTGGTTGGTTGCGGTTGGTGATGGTGGTTTGGTTCGGGTGGTTGGGTGGTTGGTTAAGGTGATCGGGTGGGTGGTTGGGTAGGTGGGTGCTGGATGGTTTGGTGGGGTGGTCGCTGGGTGTGGGTGGCGGTGGTTTGTTTCGGCTGTTTGTTTATGTTTTTGTTTTGTGTGTATTTCGTGTGTGTGCTGTGTCTTTTGTTTGTGCATTTCAGGTTTGGTGTGTGTGTGTTATTGATTTCGTTTTTTTTTTTTTTTCGTTGGTTGACTGATTTGGTTATTGATTTGGTTATCCATATTTATTTTATTGTTTGTTTATTTGTTCATCTCTTTATTCGCTTATTTATCTGCTTTTTCATGTACCTAAATATTTACTTATTTGTTGTTGACGCCGTATACTTAGACGATATTCCATCCACCAATATTTAGTTATTTATCATGCGGTATTATGAAAACCACTTTACTACCGCAGATATAGATTATTGGGCACTTTTAGTAAAGACACAGTGTGGTATTATTGTATTTGTCCCTGGGATAATATGTGTTTATCTCCATTAATATTGTTCCATCCCTTTAGTGAAATGTACATTTAAACAACATTTCAGTGAGTCTATTACACTTAACCGTAAATGAGAACAAATCCACAAGTATCTAATTCACTTAGGAACCACAAATCTTAGAACACATTTACATAATTATAGTTAATGCTACTAACGTACATCATTAAACACATACATACCACCTACATATACATAATTACATATAAGACTACATATACTATAGGATTACAGACATTGATAACATAAAACACCAATGCACAACATACATACATTACATCACACACACAACACACACACCACACACACACACACACACACACACACTACACACACACACACACACACCAACACACACACACACACTCACACGACACACGCACACAAACACACATCACACAAAAAAAAAAAAAAAAAAAAAAAAAAAATAGCCCAACGATAATCAACCCTAACCCACCCAACTAGCCATTTTACTCCCAACCTTCGGCGCCATATCACGAGCCTAACACACTCCCTGTTCCTCCAGACGGCGAGACAACGAGCTCCAGTTTGGACGCGACGTGTTACTCCCCGTGGCCGAGGAGTACCTGCGGGAGCACGCGCAGGAGGGGAGTCTCACCCCTGCAGTTCTTCGTGGCTGGGGAGGTGAGTGCTGGGAGGCGGTGGGGGTGATGGGGTGGGGGTGGTTGGGGGGGCATGTGATTTGGGCTGTAGTTGGGTTTTGTTTTCTGTTTTGTTTGTCTCTGTCTCTCTGTTTCTCTTTTTTATCATGATCATCATTATCATCATCCACTATCATCACCACCACTCTCCGAGTCTGCTTATAGTATAGAACAAACTCTATCACAGAGAGGCGAGAGCGACGAGAGAGAGATAGAGAGAGCGAAGCAGAGAAAGAATAGAGAGATAGGAGAGAGCTTGAGAGAGAGAAGAAAGAGAAGAGAGATGAGAGAGAGAGAAGAGAGAGAGAGAGCGAGAGAAGAAAGAAAGAGAGATAGAAGAGAGCGAGAAGCGAGAGAAGCAAGAGAAAGAGCAGAGAAAAAAAGAGAATAGGACAGAGGCAAACGACACAAACGATCAGACAGACAAACCGACAGGACTCACAGCCACTCCCTCGAACTCCACCCCCCTTAACGCATTCCTCCGCCCCCCTCCAGGATGAAGTGTCCGACACGTGAGGACTTCGCCTGCCTAGAGGACGCGTTTTCCCCTGGTGGCCATCCTGGACCTCGCGCCACAAGTTCCTCTGGACGGCGTCGAGGTAGTCCACCGCCCACCGTGCACAATTTCGGCACTCAATGTCCTTTTGGGGAGACTGGGAAGAGGAGAAGGGGAAAGATAAGAGAGAAGGGGAGGAAGATGGCGCTTGGAAGGGACAGTAGGAAGAGGAGTTGGAAGAGCGAGGAGGAGGAGGTGAAGGATGTTGAAAGGGAGCGAGGAGTGAGAGGAGGTGTTGGAAGGGAACGATGAGGAAGGAGAATAAGAAAAGGAGTGAAGAGGAGAGAAGGAGATCAGAAATCTGACTGTCGACAAGATAGTCGCCCAGCGTCGGATTGGAAGGCTAACCAGTATTTTTTTTTCTTTTTTTTACTAACTCGAAATGAATTGATATTGGAAGTTCTCTCCTTATCCAGATAAAGCTGCTTTCCCCATTCCATCCAGGTATTGCAACGGGAAACTCTCACCGCTGCCCATTAGACAGTTGCAAAGAGTGCTACAAGCAACACGAGCTAAACGCCAACTTCTTCTTAAGGCGCAGCACGATGACCCTTCTGTTGGCAACCCTGTGCGTCCACGTGAGAGGGGCTACACTGTATTTTGATTAACATTAATAACATAATAGACCGCAGCATATCCGAGAGGGTTTGCAGAATAAATGTTATCAATTTCATTAATTATATTATTACAGTTCTGTTTGGCTTTGAACACCATAGACTTGCTAAATATCTGTGTTTTTGTTTTGTACCATTTTGTAATAAAGATTGATGTGAGGGACGAAGAGAACAATCAAACATTTGCAACTCTGCAGATACTTCCCTGTTTATAAGTCGTGTTTCTTAAGAGCCTCACTCAAGCAGGCATGTGATGGGCTAAACCATTTGGCCAGTGATATACAATGTCATATTCATGTGTGTGTGTATATATATATATATATATATATATATATATATATATATATATATATAATATATATATATATATATATATATGTATATATATATATATATATATATTTATATATATATATATATATATACACACACACACAAACATATAACATATGTATATCCACACACACACACACACACACACACACACACACACACACACACACACACACACACACACACACACACACACACACACACACACACACACACACATACACATCACACACACACACACATACATATGGATTACATGCACATATATCGGTGTACTTTACCATCGTTTAAGCTCATTCTATCACCTGATGCAGAGCAGCATTTGAAATACAGGTCAGCAATATAGACAACTTAATTACGTTCATAATGTAGTTTTTGACCATTTTGAATCTTCACTTTAATGTTTTATTTACTATATATATCTATCAAATGATGAAGATGGAACCTAAGAATCAAATGAATCAGCACCAAATATAAAAAGATATATATACATATATATATATATATATATATATATATATATATATATATATATATATATATATATATATATTATGTGTGTAAATTTGGTAAGAAAAGGATCACATAGGTTAGGTTGCAATGAAATACCCTGTTTTGAGACTTAGATTTTAAAATGTCTTTTTCATAAACATAATATTGTTATTAGGTCAGGTATACTTTAGCTTAACACACTAGCTAATGCACAAAGTCAAAAGTTGTTGAGATGAAGAAAGTAAATATCTTTTGTATATTAAGAAAAAAAAAATGGCATTTCAAAGTTGGCTGTTTATGATCAATGCCAATGTTGGATATATGAATATGAAGTGTATTTGTCTTCATAGAATAAAAACGCTGAAAAAAAAAAAAATAAGAAAATACAGTCAGTTTAACATTGATAGAGGCTTTACCCTAGATATGACATATTATTTGAAAACTCAATCCTGACATGCTGACACGATGTGACCTTGTACAGTTAACATCCCAGGGCAACCTAAATACAAAATAGATCTTTTATAGACTTAAATAATGCAGATTTTCTAATGTTCAAAGTGAAAAAGGGACAATTGTATATAATAAAATAAAATCACGTTATACAGGTTGACATTCAAAAATTCGACCATCGATAATCCGGTTCCTTCAGATTTCCGGCATTGATTTCGGAGCGCACTTTCAAATTACCGCTTTGGCTCGTTTTCTGGAGTCGCCATTTACGTTTTGATGGCGCTGGAATACAGAACGAGCTATTGGGTCTTGCTTGCACGTGTTAACAGGCAATCCTGCTCATTCAGACTCATTTTGTAATGTTTTTGCTGCTGTATAGTTCCATTATGGCTTCAGCACAGACAAGAGTTGGTGCAAAACGTAAGCATCATGTGTTGTTGGTTGCAGAGAAAGTGGAAATGCTAAAAAGAAGAAAAAAAAATTAGTTGGTGAGCATTAGAACTTCATTTGCTTTTCATTTAGTGTTTAGATTTCTCTCTTCAAAGAACTGCACGTATTTATTTTCTGTTAAATATATACGGTATATATAACAAAAAATACGGCATTTTCAAAATACGGTACGCCTCTGGTCCGGTGGTTGCCGGATTTTTGAATGTCAACTTAATGAAGAAAATGATTTTATAGATTTTATAGAGTAATAATACAGATTTTCTAATCTTGTTTATGATGAAATAAAATCACACAGATGAAGATAATGATTATTCTAATATAACATTGAATACTGAAAGCATTCTGTGAAAACATATTTGGGAATTCTCTTAAGGGACTCATATCAACCAAAAGTACTTTAGAAAAAAAGAATAAACAATAAATAAACAAAATAAAGAGTTTGTACCAGTTACGGACGAATATTCAAATAATTGTGTTTGTTACTAACAATATATGTGACATTTACGAAGGACCGAGAAGTTGTACATGTGATATTTTTTGTGTATTTAATTTAAACCATGGGAAATGAGGTCAAATTAACCAACAGCTATGCCACCACTTAAATTAAAAATGCATTACATATTTTCTTATGGTTTATGGAAACTTGCTTTGATACTAGTGAACTATAATCATGTTGATTGTGATAATATTTACAACATATGAATTTGAGTGTGAATCTTGTTTAATAGATACTACAGTGTAATAGAAACTCGATGAAATTTGATAGAGAAATTGAGGTCTGTTCTTATTGCTTAAACAGGTGACTCATTAGATTTTTTTTTATAATCCTAATTTCAACCCTTCATCTAGAAAGCTCCTTTGCACTTTATGCATAAGGATTGGGATCCGAGCAAAATATATGATAGTGAGGAGCTCTTATCAAAATAGAAATATTGTTTGTGTCTCATTGATTTTCACTCAATAAGCAATAAATGTGTAATCCATTTGATGTATTCCCCGCAGAAAGGTATACAGCGACGTCGAGAGATGTCTCTGGTAAAAATTATATTCTATGATGTTATTAACACATTTCAATTTTCAGATATGATATATTTGTATCTAATAAAATAAGGAACAATTGTTGTTTCTCATTAACCGTTGCTTTGGACACGCTGGGATGTGCATTTGTTTACAGGCACCTCTTTTGCATTAATATTCATACAAGTCAGTAGATATAACACGCACATACACATTGTGTGTGTGTGTGTGTGTGTGTGTGTGTGTGTGTGTGTGTGTGTGTGTGTGTGTGTGTGTGTGTGTGTGTGTGTGTGTGTGTGTGTGTGCGTGCGTGTGTGTGTGTGTGTGTGTGTGTGTGTGTGTGTGTGTGTGTGTGTGTGTGTGTAAATATATTCTATAAACTGGGAATGAGATGAGGTTAACAAAATAGAATAACAATAAATAAATAAAATAATAATATTAAATAAAAAATAAAGAAAGAAGAAAAATAGGCGCAAACGATCGATTCTCTGTTATGGTATAAACTTACAAGTGTACCAAAGTGTGAAGGTCAAACTGGAAGAAGCAAATATAAAGAATATGGAAATATGGCCGCATTCTTGTACAGTACATGTAGGCCTACAGATATACTAACTTTTTTAACGCTCTAGAATTACAGCAATATTATATCAAACAGTATCTTCTATTTGCTAAAGAGAAAGAGGGGAGAGTATATTTGTCGTTTACTATTCCACTAAGTATATATATAGAATATGTCCTCGACTAAAAAAATGTTCAGACTATTGAAAGGCTTATGTCAAAAACAGCTTCAATATTATTTATTTATTTATTTATTTTCTTATTTTTAGATTCACATCAAAAAAATTAATGGAAGTAGACTTTGACATCGGCCATGAAATTCGTTGAAATTTAGCAAATCGCATACAGACAATTGTTGAAAAATAAATCAAAGCATCGATGATAATAACGGTTGACAACATATCATTTACAAGAGTATGTTCGGACTGAATTTTCTTTTTATAAATGACTTACTCAATGATAATTTGAAAATTAGCAAATCTTGAGGTTTGTGCCTTTATATACACATGAATGTTTGTATATAGATAAATGTATATATGTATGTATGTATGTATATATATATATATATATATATATATATATATATATATATATATATATATATATATATATATATAATTATGTACTTATAATGTATATAAAGATATTACATCACGATTAGCTATTATACACAATATTATCCAGTTCCAGTGCGGGATTATATTCAAATCAATCGACTCATATTTCCTTGTTCTCAGCTATTCCGTTTTAGAAAAGGGGGAAACCAACGCCAATTTCTGTCTCAATTCCATCCTCAAATTGGGCCGTGAAGGTGCTCATTCTCACTCACATTTGGCTCAGCAGCGGACAAGGCAAGGCAGCATTCGAATCCGGAGGCTTGGTTACCGACCATTACTACAAATGATTCGAATGCGTTGCTTGAGCCATTATTACCTGTATAACATGATGTAAGAATTTATACAGAATTGAAATACGTGTAATAGACGTAAATCTTTGACCGAAGCACAGTAGTTGTTGTGGTTAATGAATGAGTTGCAGACATTTGAATCCCAAGTCTAGGCTCCATCATAGCATTCGCATGGTTCGCGGAATGGCGGTACAGTAGCGGGCAAAAGTATTTTGATGAATTGAAGCCTCGAATCTGTCTTCCCCCAGACAGAAAGTGTGTTATGAAGCGGATGTTCGAAACCGAATTTGAAACAGGCTCGACAAGATTTTTGACCCTGACTGTACCTATGAATTCCGAAGTGGTTCAGTGTCTCGGCGACAGCAAGTAAAGACTCTACAGCGTGGTGTAATTCGGATAAGCATTGCCGTGTCGCCGCCTCTGATCTCTCCCCCATACACCATCTTGCATCTCTGCTGATAAATGACTGCATTCTATCCCTCTCCCTCTCTCTCTGCTGTTTACGACGGTCTTACCGATAGTTTTTTCCACATTCTCTCTTACGCCTGGCAGCGCACTCACCAACCAATCAGAATCTCTGAAAACAATGATGGCTGATTGGTAGTAATGAGACAATTCCAACGATTTGTGCTTCCCGTAATCTACTTAAGAGGCCTACGAAGGCTTAAGTGTGTGAACGCAAGCCCGACTCATCATCATCCTTTTCATTTTAGCATTACAATCGTTAATTATTTTACCAATCCTTTATTATCATAGCCATTCTTACTGTTAGCGTTAGTGTCCATATCACTGTTTTTATCATTTTCATTACTGATGTTGCGATAACCTTTTGAGTGTTGACATTATTATCATTGTTATAATCATCTTCATTGACATCTTAATAGCTGCTTTCAGTTTTATTGTTATCACTTATAAGATATGAATACAGTATCGAAACCATTCTTGCATACATTTTATTATCACCAATAAAATCATAATTTTCAGTATCGTTATTTTCAATATCATGATCCCTATTATAGTGATGATAATCATAATTATAATCAATATTATTCAACTTCTTGTTCTTCTTAATAAAACAATAATGATAATAATGATAATAATAATGATGATGATGAAATATATAATAATAATAATAATAATAATAATGATAATCATCACCATCACTATCATTATCATTACTATTATCATTATCATTTTAACATCATCATCATCATGCCCGTATCATAATCGTTATAATTATGAATATCCTTTGTAGTGTTAATGTTATTGTTGATATTATTATCATTATTATTACCATCATTATTATTATCATTATTATTATTGATTGTATCGTCAACTTTGCTATATCTTTTATTATTGCTATTGTTGTTGTTATTATTATTATTATTGTTATTATAATTACTACTACTACTACTACTATCAATGTTATCATTATCATCATTATCATTATTTTCTTATCATTATCATTATCTTTAATCATTATTTTTGTCTTTGCCTTCATCATTTCCATTGTTATTATCATTATTACTATTATTATCATTATTATCGTCATCATATTTGTTATCATCATCATTATTTGCTATTGTAATGATTATTGATATTGTTATCATCATTAGCATTACTATCATTATCATTACTGCTATTATTATCCCAATTATCCTTTTTTACTGTTTATATGATTATTATCATTATTATTACAACTATTGTTATTATTACAACTGCACCCACTACTACTACTGTTATTATCATTACCATTATTATTATCACCATTATCATTATGAACATTCCTTTCGTTTATTATTATCATTGTGGTTGCCATGATTAGTTTTATAATTAGTGGTTGTACTGGTAATGTATCAGTAATATTACTATCATTATCATTATCATTATGCCAGTTTATGTTTTATTATCAACCTTCAGAAAGAATAAGAAGGGATCTAGAGATAAATCTGAGAGAGAGAGAAAGAAAGAGAGAGAGAGAGAGAGAGAGAGAGAGTGAGATTGGGAGAGAAGAGAGAGAAAGAAAGAGAGATAAAGAAAGAAGAGAGGAGAGAGTGCTATACGGTCTTCAATTAGCACAACACAAAATATGGTGCGAGGAATAAAAAGAGCGACTTCGGAATTGTTAAAATCAGCATCATAGTCGCTATTGGTAATATTGTTATCACTTACTTTATATGAATGCACTGTCAGTTCCATTCTTGCCATACCATTTTATTATTAGCAACGTAATCATTAATATCGTTATCATTATCACAAAAACATTATTCCTATTAAAGCAATCATTATCAGTGTTGTTTTTGTTAGTGTTGTTGTTTTAAATATTATCATTATCATTATCATCATCGTCACCATCATCATTATATTTATTAATATCCTATGTATTATAACTACTATCATGATTAGCATTCTCATTATTATTGTTGTCATTATCATCAATTTTATTATTACTACCACTCTGGCCATTGATATCATCATCTTTAATTATTGCCATTATTTTTGTTATTATCATCGTTATTGACATTATAATTATCATTATCTTCATTATCATTATTACTTTCATTATTACTATTGGTGTTATTGTTATTACTACCATGACTATTACCATTATTATTATTATTATCATTATTATCACTATATTCATTATCATTATCATTGTTGTCATCATTCTGGTTAATCTATCTATTACTACTCTCATCATCATTAACATTATTATAATGATCATGTTATAATGAATTACTGTCAATTTCACTTTATCATTGTTATTAAAGTCACTGTTATTATCCATGTTGTTATTATTAATATCTTCATGATCATTTTCTTTATTATTGTTATTTTTATTAGCTGTATTGGTATTTTATTAGTTATACATTATTATTTTGTTCTTGATGTTATCATGACTCATTACAATCATTTAAATGTTGTTTTTAATGTTTTTTATATTGTCAATAATGACAACAAATTATATATCAATTAAATAAAGCTCGTTAATAACTAAAACATGCAAAAACTAAAACGCAAATTGCAAGTTTTTCTGACTCGGAAGTCTGCAAAAAGTAATGATGATAACGATAACACGAGGAGTAGTGATCATGTCAACAAAATAAAGAGAAAATCATATTTTTCCTAGTATTTTTCTTTACCTCAGTGCTTAGTCGAGAGAGATTATTGAACTCATTTATATAACAAACTACCACTATCTATATAAAAATCTACCACAAGATTAAAAAAGTATCCACTGTAGTAAATAAGTATCGGTCATATATATTTTGCACTTACTTGTTAATTTGTGAAATTTAGTGGTGTCGCTTTAACATATATTGATAGAGGAATATAAGCCAAGCAGGAATACATATAAAATATCCCAGTGAGGTGATTTGTTTTTTTTCTTTACTAGAAGGACAACAACTTTCTAATCAATACATTCCGTGTTGATTAAATATGATGTACTGATATAATAAATAAAGGTATAATGTCATAGTAGAACTCTGTGGAGCAACGATTTAGCATTTTATATTTTAGTTTCCGATAATGCTTATAAGTTTTCTCTGAATATAATGACACGCTTTCGTTTTCTTTGAGAGTACTAAAGGGTAACTAATCTATAAATCGTGTTGAACTTGGCAGTATGTGTATCAGAGATGTGCATATAAAAAAACAGTTTGCTGACTATTTCTTAGATCTTGTGGTAATACTAATGAAGGCAGCCAAGGAAAATTTAATATATACCTAACATATACCGAGGAAAATGTAATAGAATTATTGACTAGTGTACATATATGGTTAGGTTAGGTTAAGTTAGGTTAGGTTGGTTAGGTTAGGTTAGGTTAGCTTAGGTTAGAAAAGGATAGGTTAGGTTAAGTTAGGTTGGTTAGGTTAGGTTAGGTTGGTTAGGTTTAGGTTAGGTTAGTTAGTTAGGTTAGTGGGTTATGTTATTTATTTGGGCTAGGTTCGGTTAGGTTGGGGTTAGGTTAGGTTAGGTTAGGTTATGTTGGACTGGTTAGGTTAGGTTGGACTGGTTAGGTTAGGTTAGGTTAGGTTGTGTGGGGTTGGTTAGGTTAGGCTATGTTGGTTAGGTTAGGTTAGGTTAGGTTGGGTTAGGTTGGGTTAGGTTAGGTCAGGTTGGGTTAGGTTAAGTTAGGTTAGGTTAGGTTAGGTTAGGTAGGACTGATTAGGTTACGTTAGGTTACGTTAGGTTGTGTTGGGTTGGTTAGGTTAGGTTGGTTAGGTAGGGTTGGGGTTGGGTTGGGTTGGGTTGGTTAGGTTAGGTTAGGTTAGGTTAGGTTAGGTTAGGTTAGGTTAGGTTGGTTAGGTTAGGTTAGGTTATGGTTAAGTTAGGTTAGGTTGGGTTGGGTTAGGTAGTAGGTTAGGTTGGTTAGTTAGGTTCGGTTGGGTTAAGGTTAGGTTAGGTTAGGTTAGGTTGGTTAGGTTAGGTTAGGGTTAGGTTAGTTAGTTGTGTTGGGTTGGTTAGGTTGGTTAGGTTAGGTTAGGTTAGGTTAGGTTAGACTGGTTAGGTTTGTTAGGTACGTTAGGTTGTGTTGGTTGGTTAGTTGGGTTAGGGTTAGGTTAGGTTAGGTTGGGTTAGGTTAGGTTAGGTTAGGTTGGGGTTGGTTGGGTTGGGTTGGGTTATTTAGGTTAGGTTATGTTAGACTGGTTAGGTTAGGTTAGTGGTTAGGTTAGGTTAGGTTACGTTAGGTTGTGTGGGTTTGGTTAGGTTAGGCTTATGTTGGGTTAGGTTAGGTTTGAGTTAGGTTTGGGTTGGTTAGGCTGGGTTGGTTAAAATAGGTTAAGTAAGGATTGGTAAGGTCATTTAAGGTTAGGTTCAGAAATTTCCTTCGGGATTTGGCAACACCAGCGCGGGGCGGGCATTTTCTTTTT
>NW_020870509.1:156579-166579 GCF_003789085.1 Penaeus vannamei | reverse complement strand
TGTTTCCAGCGTTTGTAAAATTTCATAAACATCATTAGAAAAAATCTGAACCCTTTTACTCTATGAAAAAAAAAACGTATCTTGAAAGTATTGTATTCCTATGATGTAAGTTTCCACGAACCAAACTTTTGTCTGGTGACTCGCCTGCGACAGAGAACTCAAACTTCCATGAATGAATACTACTTTTGTTCGACGTAACTATCTCTTGCGTGTCTGTATCTTGTGTGAAGTAATAGCCTTGCGTGAATTACCCCTACTAAAAAAATATATCTCCCGGTGGTTTTCAAAATTAAAAATGCAGTTTTAACGCAATGAAGCTTAGTTTTTGTGTTAATATTTTAGAAGTGTATATTTTATAGTTGCACAAATGCACTTTCTCTGTGTTTCCATTTGAACCATGTTGCTTCGCTCGTGCATTCCCTTTCATTTTGACTTGCCTAATTCAATCGACTAATTCAGTAACATAGTTAACTGGTTCAAAGTTATTGCCGAAATTTATGAACTTTGACTAACCTCTGAATTATATACCAGCAATCTCTAATAAGATGAAATGAATCAGTGCTTACCGTAATGAAATTATCCTTATCCCTTGTAAGCTTCATAAGATTATTATTTTTTTTACTAAGGTGTGTGTCAGGGGGCTATGTAACCTCTACTTAACTTTCGTGTCTTTGTATTAATCCACCTTTCTCTAACTGGAATAGACTTGTGTCCTACTTTTCCCCATGCAAATCAGCTTACTATATTCCTACCATTGGCTTTGTCCTTCATATGCACCCTAAGGGCTTTCCTATGTAAATGATTTATCCACATAGACTGACTCTTGTGTCTTTTTCGTCTGCTATTAAGTAATATCCTATCCTACTTGATTTACTATTCTGTCACCAATATAAATCAAGTAATGCAGCTAATTTTCTTAATCTTGCTAAAATGACAAGATAAGAAAAATAGAGCAAACAGAAAAGAGAAAGAAAAGAACACACACACACGTGTTGTGTGCGTGTGTGTGTGAATGTATCGTTTCTTGCTGCTCATAATTGTGACAGACACCTTTCCTAGAGAATGCCAAGCTTCGGGGCAAAATCCTATTTTACTGCTTTAGCAGTAGCTTTGCACGTAGACTAGTGGCTGAGCTGCCTAACTGCAATCCCTGAAATGTTCTCTTTATATACAGACCAGCTGTGCGCCTTCACATTGTTTTCCCCCCTGGTCCTGGTCCAGCTTTCTCATTCGTAAATTTAATATCAAACCTTATCTAATATCATTCGTTTCCCCAGTCGTGAGGATTTCCCTTGGCGGAGTGAGGGTCAGAGCCTAGTCAAATGTCGTGAGGTGAGGCCTCCCCCTCATTAACGCGTTCCGGACGTGGTCACCGTAAGTGGCTTCCCTTCCTTGGCCTTTTCTCCCCTTTGTGGCTTCGCTTCTCACTCGCCGCCCGCGTTAGGGATGTTGTTCATTTTGCATAATATTTGCTACGCCAACGTGAAGCATCAGTAATTTTTTTTTCCGTTGATTCGTGTTTAATTACGATCCCAAAATCTAATTCCGTCGTAGGATTAATTAAACATTCTTGTGGTGTCTGCAGGCTGCCATATTAATTGCTCTTGACGACAGGGAATGATTAAGCCTATTTAATTTAGGTGGCGTATATCAGAAGAAAAAAAAACATGGCCATAATTCAGAGTGATACGCACTCATTCTATGTCAGTCATCGTACAGTATAATGGACTTATAAGGATTATAACTCAGTGCAGATATATACTGGAAATATCTATTGTATGACCGTGTTAATCGACATTTGAAATACAATTGAATCTACGCGTCGCTTCATTCGACATTTTTTTTCTAGATCTTTGGGGTACATTTTCAGTACCACCTTGACAAGAAAAAATATAAATCATATATATATATATATTTACATCACACACACACACACACACACACACACAACACACAACACACACACACACACACACACACACACACACACACACACACACACACACACACACACACATATAACAGATAAAGGAATAAAACCTTACTGTATTCATGTGTGAGAAACGATTAAAGACTGCCTACTGCCTAATAAATATAACTAGTAATCATAAACTCAAGTAAGTGATGCAATCAATATCTAATGTTGGAGGGTGAAAATATGTTTGAGTCATATGAAATGATAACAATATTGATAATGTGCATATTATTGTTTATGAGAAAATGCTTATGATAATGACTCGGATGACCACTGAACCAGTAAGTTGATGGCAATGACGGTAATAATAATAATAACAATGATAACAATTTTAATATAATATTTTCCGATGATGATCTTATTAACACAAAATTAAGATTTCATAATGAAGATGATGATGGTGGTATTAAAGGTAATAATGATGATGGTTTACCCTATAGGGACGGCCATCAAAACAAAAAACAAGTCTTTTTCACGCACGCGCACAACACTGGTGGGCAAAAGATCAACAATGGCCGCTGAATCAGCTGTGAGAACGATGTCAACCTACTATGAATCTCTCGATTTTGTTGCTAATAAACATCATGATGAAGAACTTGAGTATTCTAAAGGTATAGAAAGCTGACCAGATCCTTTTTCTCTCTCTGATGGCTGGTCTGAAAGCCCCAATGGTTGGCCCTTGTTAGTTTTGGTGATATTTATCTCTACCTAATACACACGTCGTTGGGTAGTTACACAGAAGAGGAGTTGAAAGCCTACAAATCACTCGAAGCTTTCGAGTATTTTCTCAAGTTTTAAAACAAAACGGGATAATGGAATTTGGTATTCAACATAAGAAAAAATCAGAATACAGCTATCTGTATTTGCTGGGCCATAATAGTTGATTGGCTGACCGACCTTATACAAGCACCTGGTGTTTACACATAAAAAGAATTAAATGCCTACAAATCTCTGAAAGGGTACAAGTAAGTAATCAATACTGCTTATTGTAAGACTGGTTCGTAGTCGTAGGATTAAATTCTCCTGAACTTGAGAATTTCTCTCTTGCTCTTTGCCTCTTAGGCCTGTTTTTCTCGAAAAGTTGCTCAAAACAGGGGTTTTATCAATATTTGTCGGTCGTTATAGCCAGACATTTCTAAAAAGTTAAATTTACATTCCCACGCAATACTCATCATGATACCTTGAAAAGATTTAAGCAAATTTCCTGTTCTTGAGAGGCAGTGTAGCAGTCTTTAGATTTACTATCTTCATTTTGTTCCCATTTAAGGTCTTACGACCTTTGTTCAAGGAAAGTTTAAAAATCAAATTAACTGAAACTTAAAGTGAAAGAAGATACTTAATAGTAACCAGTCACCCACAACATCTACCACCGCCTCACCGCCTAGGCCTAATCCCGGGGAAATACATCCCCTAGAAAGAGTTATGGCGATATAACATAACTGTTTAGATTTTAGAATATCTTTATAAAAACGCTATTAGTTTGTGCTAAATTAACACAAACTCCTATATCACTCTCAGGTGCAGGATCAAAGTTCTTGATTGATAGCCAAAGCCTCCTTCTCTCGGGGTCTTTCGGAAAACAATTAAAACTCAAAGTTGAACCTTTTTGCTGTCCATTTGCACATCCAATATTAATGCAACTGTTTACCATGTCGACGTCTCTAAGGAGAGGGCGAAAAAGGATGTGAATCATATAAATCGAGAAAAAAGAGACGATGTTCGTGACAGACCAATACTTAAAAACGAACTTCGTGGATTTTTGTTGTTTTTTGCCCACCACTGCCTCCGATTGATCACGTGACAGCTCTGGTGACGTCACAATGACCGTCCAATTGCCATGACAATAGGGGTTACTGATGCAATCATAAAAAAAAAATCAAAGAATGTTATTTAGACTAAGACACACTTCTGGGGGGAAAATCATAAAAAATCTGTTCTTTATTTATTTATTTTTTTTTGAGTTATCCTGCTAACCAACGAACAAGCAAACTAACAGCACTGCCAAACACATAATCTCCTTGAGAGAGAGAGAGAGAGAGAGATAGAGAGAGAGAGAGAGAGAGAGAGAGAGAGAGAGAGAGAGAGAGAGAGAGAGAGAGAACGACAATAATAAAATCAAAAGTAATACGGAACTATTGATAACTCTAATGGCGCTATTACAACAACTGCTGATGGAGTAACTTATCTTACTCGAAGGATCATTAGTCTTGGCCATTTCCGCATCAGTAATTTCAAGACAGTAAATGGTTTGAGTCAATTACTCACTGGCCTCTTTCTGAAATTCTCCTCACTTCACTTCACTTTGGATTGACGTGACTGGAGGATCATGTCAGTGGATTGTATCAGTGTTTATAAACGTAGATGCAAATGTAATTACTGTTATAAGGGAGAGGTTGCGTTTCTGTACTGGATGGTGCAAAACTAAAGCATTTTTCTTGAGACTAAATTTGTGAGGCCTTCTAATCATTACGTATCACGTCACATAGCGGGTCGTGGAACAGGGTACAATTATATTTTGGATGATTTAACAAAGGAAAAATATCTGAGTACGCACTACTCTCTCTCTCTCTCTCTCTCTCTCTCTCTCTCTCTCTCTCTCTCTCTCTCTCTCTCTCTCTCTCTCTATATATATATATATTATATATATATATATATACACATACATACATACACACATATACTCACACACACACACACACACACACACACACACACACACACACACACACACAACACACACACACACACACACACACACACACACACACACACACACACACACACACATTATCTACATATATAATTATATGTATATATATGCACTTTTTTCGCATAACACATAATTACGCAATGTCTAGATCAGCACGAAGAACGATGCTATCAAAGGAATCAAATAAACAAATGGCTTTCGTATACAAATTAATTACCGACTCGAATTAAAATCTAATATGACCTTTTACCATTTGGAGCGCAAATAGACTCCCAATTAATATATATTTGAATGACTTCGCACTCAAAATACTGGGGCTCAATTGCAGGCGGAAGTACTTTGTACTCGCTCGGGTGGGGGGGGGGGGGTATGTAATTGAAATCACGTGGCGTTTATATTTTGAAAAATTGTATGTATGTGCGTGACGCGTTTTTGTGTAGTGGGGGATAAAGGAACTGTAGTTAGGTTATGTTGGAATATAATGGTTGGTATAAGTTGTAGAGTTAAAATCTCACACTCACACACACACACACCACACACACACACACACACACACACACACACACACACAAACAAAAATAATAATAATAATAATAATAATAATAATAATAATAATTATTATTATTATTATAATAATAGAAATAAAGAGAGAAAATAAAATAAAATACATATTTTTTTTTACAATTATTGCCCCTTGTACACACACAATATGGAAATGAATGGAAGTTAACCCAGTACAAATAATTAAAGCAATTCTCTCCCAAAAAAACATCAGCCGTAGCTAGTTCCCCGTGGGTGACGCTCCCCAACCCCCTGGGATTCTTACTCACGTATTCACATCACTCACCAGACATTCGCCCTCGCACAGCTTCATGAGGACTGACAACTGAAATGAATCTATATTCACGTTAGCGTAGTAAGCTTTTGGAGCACAGGGTTTCAATTCCCGGAAGAGAATGTACAGTCTAATGCTAGGAAGTGCAGATTGGTCCATGGTGTTCCATGACATTTATTTAAACATGACAAATTGTTATAGAATATTCAATACCAGGCTTCGGTGTAACAAAACCCGTACGTGATTTCAAGGAAGGGAAAGTGTGAAAGCTGTTTATCAAGCTAGCTATCTACTATTTGAATATTTGAACATTTGGTATGTGGCATATATTGCATACACTAACACCAGAGTTCGTAATGTTCTGATATTACGTGGAGTTCCTTAACTGAACAATGTACAAGGAGTAGGTACAGAGAGTTAAAAAAATCAGTGTCAATTCTCCATACATACAAAATTTGTACTGCACGTCACTATAAAAATACAATAGTGAAAAAAGGAGATATCGACGCATACACAAAACCATTCCGTTCTCCTACACAAACCATATCCATATCAAATCCTCTTTTAAATCCTCTTTTTCGAAAGCAACTCAAGACCATAACACCCGGGAACTTCCTGCAACTCTATAGGGATCCTGTTTCAGGGAAAAGGCCAAGAAAAGACGAGTAGAACCTACAAATATGTTGAAAGCCTGGGAACGGGTTGCAAAATGCTAGATTTGATTTTTTTTACCCCGCGCTGGCTGGTTTTAAAGTAGAGGTGTGTGTGTTTATTGGTTATGGTCGTCTGTGTCGTTTCTGCTTTGCTACTTATGTTGTGTAATAGAAGAGCGCTTCATTTGTGCGTAATGAGAAACCAATGAAAGTGCATCTTGAATACATAATTACCCTTTTCTTACTCTTATTTTCCGACTGTATTCTTCATTCTCTTCAAAGAATTCTTTTGTTAGGCGTGACTTAATTTGGATACTAGGTCGCCTAATACATTAAGTCGCTTTCTTTTGTGGTCTCAGATATTACCAATAATAATTTTGGAGGTAACTATTTTCAGTCTCCATTTTTTTTTTCGAAGGAAATAAGTAAACAAATAAATCACTAAGAAGAAGCGAAAAAAAATCTTCCCATTTTCTCTTTTCGGAACAAATAAATAAACAATCAACAAGAAACGAAAAAAATATCTCCCCATTTTTTCTTTTCAAGACAAATAAATTAACAAATAAATCAACAAGAAGAAACGGAAAAAAATATTTCTCTTTTTTTTCAAACAAATAAAATAAAATCAACATGAAAGAAATACATTCGACAAAAAAAAAAAAAATAAAAAAAAAAAATAAATAAAAAATATCTAGCGTGTTCGTAACCCCTAACATCCGATATTCGGTTAGAACATCTGAGCATTTCTCTTCCTGCTTCACGAATAATACATTGATGTTACATCGTATTTCTTCCTGCGCGTCTACCCGGTCTAAAAGATGTATCTCTCGAGACACTCTGAATATATTTATGACCCTGGGAACCCAAGCTTTTTCTACATATCGAATAGCAGACACCGAGATGCTGCCCTAAAAGAAGGGACTGCTCTGAAGGTGAATCAGTCGGTAGGCCTATTGTAGGTTAAACGCACATGGCTAGACTAGAACATTTCAGCATTTTTCTGTCGTACACCGGTATATGTTTCAGCGAGACCGGCAAAGAGATAGAATTCTGAAACAAAAAAACAAAACACACATGTACCCGTTGGTAAGTCTGTGTGTGTGTGTGTGTGTGTGTGTGTGTGTGTGTGTGTGTGTGTGTGTGTGTGTGTGTGTGTGTGTGTGTGTGTGTGTGTGTGTGTGTGCGCGCGCACACGTGAGACACGTGAGCGTGTACAAGTGCAATAGTATCAAAATTATATGAAAAAGACAACACGTGCCAATCCCAACAAGTTTATTATCCCCTTATTAGCAAGAATGATTAACAGAATTAAAGTATCTAATCACAAGTATTAAAACAGTTAAATGGCCATAATAGGGTTTAAGTTCTGCAAATATCAACAGCTATCAACGCAATGAATATATAAGCTTGATTTACTTCTCTAGGACTGTAGATAACAATATTGTATAAGATGCTGAACAATTTACATTTTAGAACGATTTTGCGGGAATGTGAGCGCGCTGGCATATGTTGTAAGTACTGTTTGGTACTTACTGTTCCTTCGCTTGTAATGTTCACAGATATGTATTTTTTTTATCTAACATTTTTTCATATAAGGCCATAGTAAATTGACTTATTAAGCTGCAGACGCCACATACAAACGAATACGCCTCTGTACCTATTTTCATGTATTAGAAGTGGCATAAGTTTTACAAAATAAAGATGGTAATGCTTTTGTTAAACCTAACGACCTATAAAAATGCCCCAAACTATTCCGTATCAGAAAATAAAAGTAGGCTTAGGCTTAGAAAGTGGCTACAGAATATGTAAGTGAAATATCATTCCTTGAATATATATTTACCATCTCCGAAACGGTACTCTTGTCATTTGGATGTTCATTTCATTCGGATATTTTATTGACACAGGTGTTTAATCAGACTGAATCAACAGAAAGAGAATGGGTCATTTCGTAAAGGATAACAATCTTCAGCCATGAGTAAACCCAATACCATTCGCATTACGTCTTAGAATACAATGTACCGTGCTGATCTAAGAAACTAAACCTTAGAGGCAGAAAACACACGACGACACAGCTTCGAGATAAGATGAAAACACAAAACTTGATACGTTTTCCTGCTGGCATTTCAAAATATAACTATTATTCGAGGTGAACAGAGGCCCCATTTCAACACGTGTATGTGTACAGAAGGATAGAAACCCACAAAGGAAAAAGGAAAGAGATGTAACTCAATAGTGTTGAAAACAAGACAGACATGCATTTAACATGACCGAGAGATAAAATTAACTGTTACGTAGGTAGGTATTATTGTATATCTAAGAAACAGAAGGATAAGATGCAGATAAAATAATATCTAAGATATACGCTCTTCTTAATCACAGGAATTAACCTTCTGTAATATTCCGTTTTTCATATCCAAGGTAAATAAGCAGTGAAATTGTGCGGTTCCCTAATAAGCAGAATTGGTGACAAATGTGGGAACACGTATAAGAGAATGTATTATTCCCCAACGCAAAAAGTGTAATTAACTTGTCATTGCTACTTCTACACTGGAATTTCGTGATGTCGATGTAGATCTAACATGGATATGAACATTCCAATCTCTCATCTGTATACTATAAAGAAAACGCATGGGGTATGGATCCGGCCAATAAAAAGGGGTTACTAGTATAATATTCACTACCATGAAACGACACGTTCTTCAAGAAATCCTTCTTTTGTGTTTATTCCATGTTAGCGGTTTAACTCTTAAATTAAAAAGCTAATGTTTTGCCTTTTACGCAAACACCGACTTTAGTTCTATATCATGAAGATTTTACTCCCGTTTCAAAGAAATTAGAATGAACTTTATACGACTGATTATGAATGCATCTGTACAAGAGGACATACGTGAAACTGCAACAGATTTTGTTAGCAAAACCAGACTGCACATTTAAATACCATTAATGTCAGTTTGCATACTTAGGAGTAACACTTTAAAGAGAGAATTATGGACTTCTGTATATTTGTATCTGTATGTTTATATTCATATCTGCCTGTCCATAATCTATATATGTACCTTTTTTATCTGTGTATATATCTACCTATCAATATACCTTTACCGATGCGTCTATATCTACCTACCTATTTATGCATCCACCTATCTTTTTGTCTATCTACATATCTGTCTTCCCACCTATCTACCTACCAACCTATCTATTTATCTATCTATCTATTATCTATCTACGTAGAAAGCGCGAGAGAAAGAAAGAACTATGGAAAGAGAAAAAAAAAACGCATATATGAAATGGCAACCTAATATACCATAATAACAAGTAGCATAATTTTCTTCCATTCTGAAATTATTGTAGTGTAATAAACCATCTCGACCACGCACACACACGCCGTGGAAGCCAAAAATGCGTTAAATAATGTTGAGTGAAAGAGCCCAGGGTCGCATTAATTATTGCTTGTGACCCATTAGTAAAATTGGATTGCGAGAGGTGCAGTTCAGAGTGAGCGGCAGGGGTGTTCATTTCAAATTAGACGATGTACTTAGTGCGTGGCGTATTTCTGAATATGAGGGATTCTACTCACAGGGAAACTATGTGTTATGTAAGGCATCGCTACTGAAGGGATGTTGGTATGTGTTATCATGGTGGGAGGAATATGCGGGAAAATTCATTGGATGAAAGAAACTAGGTGCACACACACCGCCCGCACACACACACACACACACACACACACACACACACACACACACACCACACACACACACACACACACAACACACACACACACACACACACACACACACACACCACACATCAAAAAAAAAAAAAAAAAAAAC
>NW_020870509.1:111579-114079 GCF_003789085.1 Penaeus vannamei | reverse complement strand
ACACACACACAGCGAAAAAGTGACAAATATAGCAGATGAAAATATAAATTGAGTTGCAATCCATCAAAAAAAGAAAAAAAAAAATGAATATAGTTATAGATTTAATTTAGATAAAAACCATGAATAAAAACTCGATTGATGTTCTAAAAGCATTACTGAATTTAATGATCGAATTTAAGGCTTGTTGACACACACACAAAACTTTTTTTTTTTTTATTATAATTCTCCAAACTTTTTTTTTTTTTTATTGATAATATATTTTCTATGCCACTTTCATTTACAATATGGTTTTGGATAATATATTTTTTTCTTCCCTCAAAAAGAATATCTATTCAACGTATTAGCCACAAAACAAGTACAAAGTCCATTACTCTTTCCCAGTTGATTACGTTTCCGAAAAAAAATATTAAAGCGCAGATATTACTGGACCTAATGCATTAAGTTATTCTGTACGGAATATCGTACGTGATGGGATTGTATATTGCGGTGATATGGAAAAAGCTTTTCAAACAATACGATAAGAAGATTTATTTTCCATTTTCCATTTACGTATTTCAGGAACTATTGAATGGTACCATACGGTAGGTTTTATAAACAATAGGCACGCGCAGGCACATACGAACGCAACGCACACACACACACACACACACCACACACACACACACACACACACACACACACACACAACAACACACACACACACATACACACAGTATAGTAGTTATCTGATTATGCTTATAGACTACGCGACATTACAAAAAAGATGACAGACGACGCCTCATGCCAATGCTTCCAAAGTGACGTCGAGAAATTAGTGGAATTGCACTTGAACAATGGACTTAAAATGCCATGTAGTCTGGTTCGGAAAAGGTAAAACTCGTCCACTATACCAATTCAAATTAGGAGACAGTATCCAACCCAGCAGATAGGGAGGAAAATAGAATAATCATAAACAGGAACCTGAGCCCAAATGATAATATAAAGGAAAAGGTCCATAAAATGCTGAGGCTGATTGCCAACATGAAGAGAGCATTCGTGGACGTGGGCTAAGGTATTGCAAAGAAAATTGCAACCATCAAAACACCTAGTCGAGAGTACGCAGTGGTAGGAAGAAAAAAGAAAGTAAAGAAAGAAAGAAAGAAAGAAAAAACTGGAAAGAGTTCAGAGAGCAGGCGCAAGATGGGCTGTAACTCCAAGAGATATGAGCTACAAAGATAGACTACAGAACACAGGGCTTGCTACCTCAGATGAGAGAAGGAAAGGGGGTGACATGATTATGCTGTTTAAATGTGTCACTGGAATCGTGAAATTAGACAAAGATGAGAGAATAATTTTGAACACAAAAAAGACGAGAGAACTCAGTTGAAAGTTGAAAGAAAAAAAGAGTCGAAAAAGATGTCAAAAAGTTCAGTTTCACAACCAACTACTGTTATATTGAACAATCTTCCAAATAGCGTTGTATGTGCAAACAAATGTGCTTCAATTAAAAAAAGTTATACGACAATCTAAACATAGCAGACGGGACCATTTGTGCATAGCGCTTCTCTTGTATTGAAACACCTAGGTAAGAACAACTAGGTAAGAACACACACACACACACACACACACACACACACACACACACACACACACACACACACACACACACACAACACACACACACACACACACACACACACACACACACACACACACCACACACACACACACACACACACACACACACACCACACACAGCACACACACACACACACACACATCACACACACACACACACACACACACACACCACACACACACACACACACACACACACACACACACACACACAACACACACACACACACACACACACCACACACACACACACACACACACACACACACACACACACACACACACACACACCACACACACACAACACACACACACACACTACACACACACAAAAACACACACAAACGCACACAACACACCACACACACACACCACAGACACACGGAACAACACAGACACACACACACACACACACACACACACACAACACCAACACACACCATTCACTATTCACGCTCATGTGTGTGTGTACATATATGTCTGTAAAGGGGATGTTTGGATATCGGAGCAAGGAGAAAGAAACAAAAGGAGGGAAAACAATATCAAGCTCTCTGATGGAAAGGGACGACCAATACCAATATAAGATTAGGTGCAGCGAAGTCGTACACAGAACGAAGAAAAATGAAACTCAAATAAAACAAATGGCAACAATAAACACTAGATAAGAAAACAAAACTCCTAAGAAGAAGTTACAAAGGTCAACCGTGAAGGAACGAGAGAGAAGAGAGAGAGAGAGAGAGAGAGAGAGAGAGAGAGAGAGAGAGAGAGAGAGAGAGAGAGAAGAGAGAGAGAGAGAGAGAGAGAGAGAGAGAGAGAGAGAGAGAGAGACAAGACAGACAGACAGACAGAACAGAGAAATGAAAAGAAAAGGAACAACAAAAAA
>NW_020870509.1:96579-99079 GCF_003789085.1 Penaeus vannamei | reverse complement strand
ATGTACGCAGAGGACGATGGTAACGGAGGGGAGAGGGACTTTGCAGGGTAAGCTGAGAAGAAGGAAGGGAAATAGCACGGAGAAAAGACCCATACAAATATACATAGAAATATAGAATGATAAAGAAGTCTGTGTAGACGACAAATGTCCCACTTCTTATTTTTTCATCTTTCCCATTCTTTCTCATCCATCTCTGTCCGTCTTTATTATCGTGTACATTACGGTCTCGCTCTTCCCCTCGCCCTCAGATCGGCGTCGGAGATGAGAGTTCGGCCTCAAGGGAGCGCCCGCGCACCTGAAGGATCATGTCGGGGCCGGAGGGAGGAAAAGGAAAGGGGTTGCGTGTCCAGAGGTGAAGAACACACACACACACACACACACACACACACACACACACACACACACACACACACCACACACACACACACACACACACACACACACACACACACACACACACACACACACACACACACACACACACGCACACGCACATACATACACATACATCCCACACACATATACACAACACACACACAACACACACACACATACACACACATACACAAACACACATACACACTCAAACACAAACACACACTTGTGTCCTTATGTTATCGCATATTTTTCTTCATTCTGCAATTGCTCTATGCCAAAATAATCGCGTAACTTGGTTGTAAACAATAATATTACCCTTGAACAACCTATTCTAATATGTTACAGCCATTGCCAGTGTTTCCCTTTCGCAAATGGTTTGCACAATTTATAATTATCTTTTGTTTTATGAGGAACATTTCAGATGTACTTTCCATGGTTAACTCGCTTTTTAAGGTTTTTTTAATACAAAACATTCATAAACTCATCTGATAGTGTAGAAATAGGTAACTGGTAAAATAATCCTTAGAAAAAAAAAATGTTTCCCTCTCTGTCTCTTCTGTCTGTTTGTCTCTGTCTGTCTGTCTGTCTCTCTCTCTCCTGTCTCTCTCTCTCTCTCTCTCTCTCTCTCTCTCTCTCTCTCTCTCTCTCTCTCTCTCTCTCTCTCTCTCTCTCTCCTCTCCCTCCTCTCTCTCTCTCTCTCTCCTCTCTCTCTCTCTCTCTCTCTCTCTCTCTCTCTCTCTCTCTCTCTCTCTCTCTCTCTAACTCTCTTTCTATCTCCCTCTCCCTCTCCCTCTGTGTATCCAAATTAATTTCACACAGTAGCGTTTCCTTTCATAAAAATCAATCACGTATGCTAAATAGAAAGTCGCAATACACCCACACACACTACACGAATATTCACACGCACATGCACACGACTGTACACTTGAATGTATTTATCCATCAATGTGTTTATCATGCAAAAAAAAAAAAAAAAAAAAAAAAAATGTTCCTCGTGCAGTGCAAACCCTAAGTCCATGGTCAGTGTGTCGTAAATATATTCCTTCTCACGTTTTCCACGAGAGTAGACTATTTCAGGCTTGCAGAATTGCTCTTTGCAGTACGTTGTGCAGACAAGGTGGGAATGAGGATGAATATCTTCACAATACAAGGGATGGGAATACATGTTTTGTATTGAACATATTCATTTTCATTCATTTCTTTTTGCTTTTTTGCCATGTTTATCCCAATTTTTTAAACCTTCATTTCTTCCTACTTACTTTGCATTTATAAAAATCAATGAAATCTCATCAAATGTCTTTATTAAATCGAGCCCACTAACCATACTAATAGACCATGAAAAGGGAAAAAAAGAGAAAGAAGCAGAATAAGAAATGAAAAAGAAATGAAAAAGAAAAAGAAGAGGAGACCGAGTAGGAATAATAATAATAATGAATTAATAAATAAAATAATAATATGATATAATGATAATAAAAATCACCATCATTTGCAGAACAAGAACAAAAATAAGAGGAAGAAGAGGAGAAAGAAAAAAAAGAGAAAAAGAGAAGAGAAGAAGAAAGAGAAGACGAAGAAGAAGCAAAAGAAAAAGAAGAAAAAAAAAAAAGAAGAAGAAGAGAAGAAATCCAACCCGAGAGCAGGCCTCCCTCCCGTCTCTCAGAGGAGGCGAGAGGCGGGTGAGAGCCGACCTGGGAGGAGAGCACTTCTCTGCTTCAATTGCACGGACCAATTACGGACCGAGAGGCAGCGCAACCATGTCCCGGAGTGAAGCTTGAGCCATGCGGGAGTTGTTCATGCAAATGACTTACTCCAGAGATGTCACTCGCTCGAGGGTAGATGGGAGAGGGAGTGCGTGCTTGGATTTTCGGATTTTCAGAGGAGGGAGAGGGAGAGGGAGAAGGAGGGAGGGAGGAGAGGAGAGGGAGGGAGGGGGGAGGAGAGGGAGAGAGAGGGAGGGAGAGGAGAGATTAAGGGAGGGAGAAGGAGAGAGAGGAGAGTGCTTTGAGAGAGAGAGAGAGAGGGGAGAGGGAGGAGAGAGGGAGAGAGAGGGAGAGGGAGAGGGGAGTGGGGAGACGAGATAGACATAGAGAGAAGAGAAGGAGGAGGAGATAGAGAGAGAGAG
>NW_020870509.1:71579-79079 GCF_003789085.1 Penaeus vannamei | reverse complement strand
TCTCCCGTTCCCCTTCTAATTCTTCACTCTCTCTCTCTCCTCTCATATTCACTTATCCTTTCCTTTATTTTTTCTTCTCCCACTTTCTCTTTTTCTCTCTGTTCCTCTCCCCTCCAGCCTCCATTCTCTCTTGCTTCTCTCCTTTTCCTTCTGCTCTCTTTATCTTCTCTCCTTTCCTCTCTCCTCCCGTTATTTCTTTCTGTTTCTTGTTGTCTCCCCCTCTTCTCGGCTTCTTCGCTCCCTTTGTTCTCCTTCTCACTTTCTTCTCCTCGTTTTCTTTTCGCTACCTTAATCTTCACTTTTATTTACATCTAATTACTCGCATTCTCCCGTTCCCTTGTTCCTCATTCTTCCCTCTACTCTTCTTCTCTCCTCACATTCTCCTTGGCTCTCTCCTGCTCGACGCTTTAATTATACTCCATTCTTTAGTTCTTCTTTCTTCTCGGTCCTCCTTTTTCTCCCCTTCTCCCCTTTCACATTTACTCTCTTTCTAGTCTCCACTCTTCCCTCTACCGTCTATCTCTCTCTTTTTTTTACTCCTATTCTTCCCTCCCCCTCCGTACTATCCCTGTCAGCTTCTCTCCTCTCCCACAGGTCATCTCCCTGTTCACTCCTCCATCTCCCCGTTCCTCTGTTAAGCCTTTTCCTTCCTCTCTCCTACCTCCCCTCATCCTGATTTCTCTCCACTCTTGTTCCCCTGTCTCCCTTTCGATCCACCATTCTTTATCCCTTCATTTTCCTCTCTCCTCTCCGACCCCCCTTTCTCCCACTCCTCCTCTTTTCCCTCTCCCCTCCGCCACCTCTCTCCACTCCTCCTCTTCCCCTTCCATTCCACGCACCTCTCTTACACTTTTCTGCTCTCCTCTTCGCCTCTCCCCTCCGACCCCCCACTCTTCCTCTTCCCCTCTCCCTTCGGGCCTACCTCTCTCCCACTCCTTCTCTTCCCCTTCTCCCTCCCTCCACCTCTCTCCCACTCTTCCTCTTCCCCTCTCCCCTCGGGCCTACCTCTCTCCCACTCCTCCTCTTCCCCTCTCCCCTCGGGCCTACCTCTCTCCCACTCCTCCTCTTCCCCTCTCCCTCCTCCTCTTCTCTTCTCTTCCCCTCTCCCTTCCTCCACCTCTCTCCACCTCTTCCTCTCCCCTCCCCTCCGACCTCTCTCCCACTCTTCCTCTTCCCTCTTCCCTCGGCCTACCTCTCTCCCACTCTTCTCTTCCCCTCCCCTCGGGCCACCTCTTTCTCTCTCTTCCCCTCTCCCCTCGGGCTCTCCCACTCCTCTTCCCCTCTCCCCTCGGGCCTACCTCTCTCCCACTCTTCCTCTTCCCCTCGCTCATTCGCCGCGCATGGGGTAAGGGATCTGCCATCGGCCGGACGCTCTGCTAACCATCTTGCCACGTCTCATTATCCACGATAATTGGATAAGGTGTAATATTCAGAGAGGACAACCATCCCTTTCCTCATTTACTGTGTGTGAGTAATTGGGTTACTCTCCCACTACACCTGAGTTAATCACTTTGTGGAAAATTGGACGGTATGACTCTCTCTCTCTCTCTCTCTCTCCCTTTTCCATTTCTCTCTTTCACTTTTTTTTTCCTTCTCTCTTTCTGTTTAGAGATGTCAGGCTCGTTTTAAATGTGTCTGTGCAGGCTGGGGAAATTTCGTTTCTTGTATTATTGTTATCAATATTATCATGATAATGATTATTATTACAAGCATCATTATCATCATCATTCATCATCACATCATCATCATTATGATCACTTTATTATCATGATTATCATCATCACTTCATCATCATCATCATTATCATACTCACTTATTTTTGTTGCAGTTGTTATTAATATTTTCATCATCATAATCAACATCATTATTATTATCATTATCATCATTAATATCCCCATTGTTGTTGTAATTATTTATTATGATATTATTATTGTCATTATTATTATTCATGGATGTTGTTGTTGTTATCTTTAGACGCAGGCATAATAGTGCCACTCCTTACACTGAATAATTTCCCTTGGGTTCTCATCGGGTTTTGCTCTGTAGACCTTAGGTTTCAAGTACTTATCTCAGTATCTTGCTCGCTGTCCTTTGTAGCAACTCGATTCTCATTTTGATTCCCAATGTCTCCAGCGCCTTTTCAATAATCTTTGTCAAACATTCCACCGCATTAACGATTGCCGGAACCCCATCAATTTTCCGTACTCCCCACAACTTGGCAATTTCTGGTATTTTGGTATTTCTCAAAGTCCTTCGGTTCTTTTATACGTGTCCTGCTATCCCCTGCAGCAGTGATATCTATTATCATACATTTCTCTTCCCTTTTCTCCTCCACAGCAATGCATGGTCGTGTTGCTTCGATTACGCGGTCGCGCTGAATACTTACATTCGCCATTTTCACTTCCACCTTAGGGAATATTTTCATACTATTTTTTTTTCTGTTCTCTCTACTTTGTATATATATATATTTTTTAGAAAGCTTCCAATGTACAATCCTGGCATTGTTGTCATGTGTTTTGTATTCTTTTTGAGCCAATTTGTTACATTCGCAAACAATATGTCCATCGGCTTCACCTTTTTCACCACACATTCTACATAACGGGGAGCTGGCTGTCTTGCCTTATACTTGGCATAATTCAAGCGCCTGCTCCTGGGCTGCACATGTCAAGCCTTCCGTTTCTGCCTTCAGGTCTGATTTCTTTAACCGCTCCTAAGCTTTCTCTTTGTCTGTTGTGTCTGGCATTTCTCTTACAAACTGGCCAGACATTCTCTTCTCCTTCCAAGTTCCCATTCCTTAGTTCTCTCTTAAATTCAACCATGTCATTTGTGCTTTCAATCTCATTTACATCCGTATTTTAACTCCCCATCTGAATTATTTTCATACCACCATAAATTGTTTTCTTCACTCTTTATTCATTCCTCGAAACTTTAATCAGCCTTCTAACCGCCTTTCTCGACACATAAATCTATGAACTCTTTGGGTGTAATGTCCTATGAATAGTAATAGTCTTTCTCGTCTTTCTTACTCTCTCAGCTCTCTAAGTAATCATCATAATATTCACGCAGTATATCTTAACGCCATGTATTAATGCCATAGATTTTATTCTTATCATTGAATTTTGATTACAACACTAATTGTCATCTCTTAGATTCGCTCACAAATATAACCTTCATCTCTTAATTCCTTGATTTAATCCACTTTTATTAAGCCCAAAAATTTAAACCCATTTTCATTTACCTCCTTCATTATCTAACCATCTGTCTGTGTCAAGGTCTTCCCATTTCCCATTATCAAAATTCCACATTTCTTCAATCCAAACTCCATCCCGATGTCCCGGCCAGATGTGTGTACAGTCTGCAGAAGAGTCCACTTGCTCACGAGTTTTCCCAGTTTGAGGTCGTCCATGAACAGAAGATGGTTATTTAAATCTGTCCATGGCACCATTCTTTTCCAGCTCTTATCTCTCTCCATGCCAATGTCGGGGGTACCATGCATAAGGTTAATAGCAGAGGAGAAAGGCTTGGAAATTCGTCTCCTGATCTGCTCCTCTCTTAACCGTTTTCCCGAAGACGTTAATTCAGATTTCCGTGTCTTCATGCTATATTTGCAGCAACTGTTTTTATCATTGTTATTAATTATTATATTATTATTATTATTATTATTATTATTATTATCATATTTTATTATTATTATTATTATTATTATTATTATTATTATTATTATTATTATATTATTATCATTATTATTATTATTATATTATTTATATTATTATTATTATTATTATTATTATTATTATTATTATTATTATTATTATTATTATTATTATTATTATTATTATCGTCTATTATTATTATTATTATTATTATTATTTTATATTATATTACTTATTATATTACATTTACTATTATACATTTCAACCAGTCACCTCCACTCAGGGTTACCAATCTATTTTTTACCAATAGTACCAATTCAGGCTACTCGAGTATTTCAATGTTTCCATTTCGTTGGGAAATTATCTCCTCCCTATGTGTGAAACACGGGGAAAATATTGAATATTACCAGAATATTTACATTATCCCGAAAGTCGTACATATTGCCCTTAGTGCATCCAAAAATACCAAATCTGGTACATTAGCCCCAGCTTTGGCAACCCTGTCTCCACTGCGCTTCGTTACGTCCGGGTTTTACTGAGTTTTCGAGATAATCGAAATACAGACAAGAAGATGCACTTGTATCAGCTTATTCTGATAGCTTTAACCCGGCCTTACTGATCATTTGTTATCATAATCTTTTGTTTATGATAATTAGCTTTCAAGAGAGATTTTCTACATAGAGAAGTTTTTCCTATTGTTCCTTCTCTCCTTGCTTCTACTTTCCACTACTCTTTAGGTCTCACGTCTCCCTCTTTCTTCCTTCCTTGACTCTCCTTCTCCCTTTTATTCCCCTGAAACCTCACCCTACTTCCAATTCTTCCCGCAAATACCTACGAAATGGTTATCACGATTTGTACACTCTATGTAACAAGAAAAACCTCTTTTGCAATGTGTCTGGACTTCATTCCGGTACAGTCCAGGCAAACCCACGGAACTAGAGTGGCATTTAATCTCTAAAGTGGCTCCACAAAGAAGAGTCGTGTGTTCTTCATCAAAAGGTACCTTGGAAGGGCGTGACGCGAGACAATCCAGCTCCCAGCAGGTATTTTTAAGCATATTGTTTTGCGAGGATCTCCCTGAAGTCATTTCGTCTCAAAGCAAGAGAAGCGTGTGTGTTGGCGAGTGTGTGTGTGTGTGTGTGTGTGTGTGTGTGTGTGTGTGTGTGTGTGTGTGTGTGTGTGTGTGTGTGTGTGTGTGTGTGTGTGTACATATATTGAATAAATAAGTATATATATATATATATATATATATATATATATATATATATATATATATATATATATATATATATATATATATCGTTTTGGATACCATGCCCGTCTTCTACTGTGTCATACTTCATTCAAGCAATATATAATTACCGCCAAACTTCCCCGAAATAAGTAACTCTTACCTTTTTCTCCTTTCTGGCTAAAAGAAAATGATCCTTTTGTAATAAAACTTTCATATATTAGAGCCATCACGTGTGACTTGCTAGCCATTAAAACTTGGTTCCATCGATCTTTTTAACGCCAGGGGGTCTCTCGAGCCAGTTTTCTCTCCTGCTTTTTTCGTTTTAGCTCCTTTTCTTATATTTTTGAGCTATCTTCTTCTTCTTCTACTACTTTAAGGGATTATTTTATTCTATTTGTTCTTTATCAACTTTTTTTTTTTTTTTTTATGTGATTTTATGTTCTACTAATTTTTTTTTCTTCTCTCGTCTTTCACTTTTCTTTTTCTTCATTTGCTTCTCTTTTCTAAGCCTTCATTATTCCCCATTATCCCTATTCTCTCTCTCTCTTTCTGTCTGTGTGTGTGTGTGTGTGTGTGTGTGTGTGTGTGTGTCTCCCTCTTTCTCCCTCTCCTCTTTTCCTAGGTACGTCGTTGTAAGATCACCATGAGACCTACTCCAGCCTAGCGCTGTATGAACCCCGCTTTTTGGAACCTTGTGAATGTCTCCGGTCCCTGGCCATCGTGATAAGATCTGGCCACTCTTCTCTTTGTATGCGAATGCTCCCTTCTTTCCTTCTTTTGTATGTAAATGTCGCTTCTCCACCTTTCTCGTCTTTCGTCTTTTATATTCGAAACTCCAATTCGAAATTTAGTATTTCCCTTTCAGCACACGCATGCTTCTTCGTTTTTCTTTTATTCGCTGCTTCGTTTAAAAACATAATTAATTGTAGCACAGCAAATCACCTTTTCTTTCTGCCGTTCGTGAAAGAGCGTTACTATCGATCGCTAGGGGAAAAAATGTCTTTGACAGTGTTTCGCCTTCCTACTAAAACTTTTGTTCCCTTTGCAACGGGGAGGGACCGTAGGAAAGCGGCGTAGGAATGCTTTGACCCTGAATAAGTAGGTCTAAGTCCTCTAAGGATTTTTTTTTTCGGATATGTAGCGTTGAGCCATCAGTCGCCAACCTCTCCTGCCTATCTTCATCTCGGCAGAAAAGGAGGGAATCGACGTAATAAGACGTTGGGAGGACAGTAGCACGGGTGATACAACAGACACTGGGGTAATAAAAATGCAGCGAGGAGCAGGAGGAGGAGAGAGCGTCAGAGCGTATTTCTTCGGGAGAAATGGGAAGGCATCAGCGCAGGCAAGTTACTTGGCCTCTCTCTCTCTCTCTTATCTATCTTTCCAACTCTCTCTCTCTCTCTTCCCTCTCCCCCCCCTCTCTCTCTATCTATCTATCTATCTATCTATCCATCTCTCTCTCTCTCTCTTCTCCCTCTCTCCCTCCCTCCCTCCCTCTCTCTCTATCTCTATCTCTCTCTCTCTCCCTCTCTCTCTAGCTCGCTCGCTCCCTCCAGATAAAGCGTCTATCTTAGGGAGACATCAAGGCCCCACCAAAAGCAAGTTGAATTCGGCCATGTCTCGCCCCCCCCCCTTCTCTTAAGTCCGCAGCATTAACGTGTATTGATAAAATGACCCAACAGATGTCGCCCGCAAGCGTTCGCGCAACCTGACCGTGAATCCGAGCCCATCCTCGACCGCAGCAAGACGTAACGTACGGGCGAGAGGGACGGCGATCCTCCAAGCCACGATAAAGCCAATGGAGAAGGGAAAGCAGGAATTATAGCCAGGCGGGGCGAGAGAGAGAGAGAAAAAAAGAAAGAAATATCCCAGCCACGATAAAGCCAATGGAGAAGGGAAAGCGGGAATTATAGCCAGGTGGGGAGAGAAGAGAGAGAAAAAGAAAGAATTATCCCGGCCATAAATCTTGCCGCAACGAGACGAAACCAGCGCTGGAAACCGAAATCCCCCGATAATCACGAACGCAGAGGGAAACACGGTGGTCATAAAGGGGTCTCATAACGAATAATTACTGGGCGATGCAATGAAATGGATCTGCAGGTGCCATCCGTTCAGTGCGTCGCGTTATTATCAATTAATGACCCGTATCTCCCAGCCAATAGGATTGAACATCGCTCGAGTGTGTATTTAATGCCAAGGATACGGTACCTCGTTGGATTTCTTTGCGCGGTAATTGTGTCTGTCTCGTCGCTTTATGGCTTCTATTAGAGACTGAATGCGTATTTCGGAAGATCAGTTCCCTCGAACGTTTAGATTTCGTTATGAAGATTGTATTCCATAAAATCGCTTAGGTGGTGATGGAGTGATAACCGGCCGGGAGAATGGTGGTCGACGCAGCGACACTGAGGTGATGAAGGCGATTCCGAGTTGGTAGCGAGGCACAAATCAAGCGCCTCCTCCCCCCCCCCAAAAAAAAAGAGAGAAAGAAGGGAAAAAAAGAAACAGTGTAAATAAAGAGAACGATATAAAAAAAAAAATCCGAGTGGTGAACGAAACAGAAAAAACAAGAAAATACACCAGAAGGCTACAAATAAAGAAAGAGATGAAAAGCAA
>NW_020870509.1:56579-59079 GCF_003789085.1 Penaeus vannamei | reverse complement strand
TATATAATATTATATATATATATATATATGTGTGTGTGTGTGTGTGTGTGTGTGTGTGTGTGTGTGTGTGCGGTGTGTGTGTGTGTGTATTTAAGTGTGTGTTTGTCTATGTGAGTGTGTGCGTGGGTGTGCATGTATGCATCTACATTTTCATTTATTCATTTATTCATGGATGTCTTTGTTGTGTTTACATATTTGTGCACTTTCATACATAAATGGATGCAAAACATACCAACCTGAAAGTTTTTCCCTGCAAAATGCAAATCAAGTGAACATTTTTCATCAGCTGTAGCGTTAAAATGTAAAGGTGTTCCAGAGAAATTCGGTTGAAAAAAGAAACAGTACCTCTCTCTTTTTCTTTCATTGCAAACACATGCACTCACAAACACGCACAAATTCACACACACACACACACACACACACACACACACACACACACACACACACACACACACACACACACACACACATATATATATATATATATATATATATATATATATATATATATATATATATATATATATATATATATATATATATATATATATATATGGTGCCTCTCCTAGACACTGGGATGGACTGGGGCCCAATGATTAGTGTTGCGTTCGGGACTCCTTTTGCATGTCCAGAAAACCAGCAGGACATCGAAGCAGCGTTCGGAACCTCCAAGGCCCTCGTTGCCCACAATACAACCACCTCGAAAGTAAACATTCACTTTTTTATCATACCGGTGTCTTTATTTTACACCCTACATAGGTTTTGTTTCCTTTATTGCACAGATAACTTGCCTGCAAAAATACCCATTGATAACAGCAATAAAGAACCATAAAATTATCTATCAATATCTTATGGTTGCCTATAACTGTCATTGCTTACATACAAATCCTACTGTGACGTCCTGCTCGCCCAGCTGCAAATGAAGGCGAGAAGGACGAGATGGACGAGTCTAGAATACCAAAGGTTCCGAACGGTCAAAACATCTCGTCCAACTTGTCCAACTTGTTGAGACGAGGAGTTCCGAACGCAGCATTACAGCTCGAGCACGTAACTGGGGTCGCCTGTCTAAAAAAAAAAAATAGGACTAAAAGATTCCCTATTCCAAATATAAGGCTTTAAACCGGGGCTCTTTCTCTCAAATAAGGGGGCACAAACAGGAGCTGCTTTTGAAAATCGGGTTTTCATCATACCATTCCTCCTCTTAAGTAGATATTCCATTCCAAGTTAAATGAACTATTCGGTATTGTAATCTATCAAAATATACACATACCTTTAAAGAAAAATCTCTTAGTATGACCGTTCAACCTTAAGGGGGCCCTAGTTTGCAACCAATACTAGTCTATAGGATAATCCGGCCCCGCACCCTTAGCGTCTCTCATATCAAGAGGATTCCTATAAATTAATTTCAGTGGCGCGGAGGGTACGTTTGCCGTTGCCACAGTGTTGACATTTGACACTTGAAGGTAAAAGGGCTGCATGGTCTTTTCTGGTCGGTGGGTTCCACGACTTCAGCCTTAGGGATAATATGACACTAGCACACACACAAAATTGTTTTTGTGTGTATAAAACTGATGTATTTCTCTTGTTTAAAGTACATGTCCTCTAACAACATTAATGATGAAGACGTGGTCTAACGCATGATAATTAAGACATTTTTATCAACTAAAATTAATTAGGAAACGCACGAGGTAAAAATTCCAGGATATATTAACCACTTGACCTTCAGAGACGCGGCACTTTTTTCGCAAAGTAGAAATTTCTGAAGTGTCTCTCTCTTTTTTATTTTGCGTGAGGCGGAATATCATATTTTAAAAACTTCATCTGGCGTTTTTTTTCTTCTTCTTTTTTTGGCGAGTCCGTATTGTACTTTATAACTAGTGATTTTTCTGTGTTCTGGATTTCGTGCTCATAGCCAGTGTTATGATCATTATTATTACCTTTATTCTTATTGCTGTTATCATTATTATTGTAATTGTTATCATTATTATCATAACTACCATTATTGTTATTATTATTATTATTGTTATTACTATCATTATTATCATATATTATTATCATTATTATTATTATTATTATTATTATATTATTATTATTATCATTATTATTATTACTATTATTATCATCATCATCATCATCATCAATATTATATGATTGTCATTATAATTATCATCATTATCATTGTTATTACTATTTTTATTGTTGCTGTTGTTTTTACTAGTATTATTATCATTGTCATTACTATTATTGTCATTATTATTATGATTATTATTATTATTATCATTATCCTTCTTCTTCTACTGTTGTTATAATCATTATCATGATTATTATCAAAATTAGAATTATTGTTATCACTATTGTTATTTTCATAATTATTCATATAATATTTTCATTATTATTACTATTATTGTCATTAATACTATCATTATCATTATTATGATTATTACTTTGTTATTATCATAGTGTTATCATCACTATCATCATTGCTATCACTTACACCATT
>NW_020870509.1:46579-49079 GCF_003789085.1 Penaeus vannamei | reverse complement strand
CAAAGACATTCATGACATCAATATCTGTTAATACTGAATACACACTTATGCAAACACACACACACATGCACACACGAACACATACGTGCGCACTCACGTTTTCTCTCTCTCTCTCTCACACACATCACACACACACACACACACACACACACACACACACACACACACACACACACACACACACACACACACACACACACACACACACACACACACACACACAATGCAAACAATTTACGACATAAAAATAAAATATTTTCCTTTACAATTCACATCGAATCAAATCCTCCTCCTCGCATTTAAGGTTCTGATGAACATCCCATCAAAGAATTTTTCTCAAAGGCAAGCGGTTGGCTCATGACGTCATGCAGGAGAAAAGGTCTGTGGGAATCTTTCATGCGAATATTAAGTAATTACAAAGCCCGAGAATTCCTTTGGGATGGATGTAAATTAGTTTTTCATTTTCTGTTTTTTTTTATTTTACTTTTGCTTGCTCTCTCAATCTTTCTTTCGCTCTTTCTTTGTTTCTTTCTCTTTCTTTCTCTCGCTCTCTCTCTCTCTCTCTCTCTCACTCTCTCTCTCTCACTTTTTTATCTATCTATCTATCTCTTCCCTCTACTCTTCTCTCTCTTTCTTTTGTATTGTTATCATTGTTGTTATTATCATTGCGTCTTCTATGTCTTTCTTCTGCTCTCTCTCTCTCTCTCTCTCTCTCTCTCTCTCTCTCTCTCTCTCTCTCTCTCTCTCTCTCTCTCTCTCTCTCTCTCTCTTCTCTCTCTCTCTCTCTCCTTCTATCTATCTATCTATCTCTTCCCTCTACTCTTCTCTCTCCCTTTCTTTTGTATTATTATCATTGTTGTTATTATCATTGCGTCTTCTATGTCTTCTCTCTCTGCTCTCTCTCTCTCTCTCTCTCTCTCTCTCTCTCTCTCTCTCTCTCTCTCTCTCTCTCTCTCTCTCTCTCTCTCTCTCTCTCTCTCTCTCTCTCTCTCTCTCTCTCTCTCTCTCTCTCTCTCTCTCTCTCTCTCTCTCTCTCTCTCTCTCTCTCTCTCTCTCTCTCTCTCTCTCTCTCTCTATTTCTCGCTCTCACTCACTCCTTTCTTTTCTTTTTCTCGAGGCTCGTAAATAAACAAAAACAAATTGGCCGTTAACTTAGAGCCTAAAAAATACATTTGTCCAGAATGAAGATGAACAATCCTTGTACCATCATTCACTTGTTTTTACACAATATTGTAAAAGCCTTGTTGGTATCATTCTAATTCGTATTCTTGATATAATTATTATACTATCATTATCATTTTACTTTCATTAATATTATACTGTACTATCGTAATCTTTATTATTATATGCATCATCATCGTCATTATTACTATTATCAACATCATCATATTTCATCATGATATTGATCATTATCATGTCTAAGAGCAATGTTATCTATCTTTATATTTTAGCTATCATAACATCAACATAATGGCTTCCTTATTATCCTGATGATGACTTTTTATCATTATCATTATTATCATTACGATGACCAGTACTATCATATTTTTACATCATTAGTCAGTTTTTTAGCAGGAAGTAATACATTTTCTTGGAGAAGAGAGCATATTGAACTAGAGGTACTCAAAAAGCGTATACCTTCATCAAGGCAAGAGGGTCACTAATGCAATAAAAATATTCACACTTGAATAATTTCATTATAATCATCTCTTTCTCAAGGACACTGATGACGTCCGTGTTTCCCGATCCCGTAGTGTTAACGATTTCTTAAAAAAAAAAAAAAAATGATTTTTAATGGAATCTAAGTTGGGTTAAGGCACATCCCCGGTATAAAAATAAATAAATAAATAAAATAAAATAAATGAATAAATAAATAAAATAAAATAAAAATCATTAAAGTAGGTTCATAACCTTGTGTTATCCTACAAACCAACAAACAACCTAACAGACGCTATCCAAAAACATAACCTCCCTGGCAAACGCAACCAATAGCAAAAAGGACGCATTTCTCTCTAGTGCTTAAAAGAAAAACTTAATACATATATATATATATATATATATATATATATATATAATATATATATATATATATATATATATATATATATATATAAAAGGAAATACTAGCAGCATCGTCACGGGACTTGCTAAGGACGAGACAAAGACACATGGCGGTGACTCTCCAAGACAAATTGCATTTACTTACAAGAAAGGCTGGCGGGGTGAAGGAAAAGCTTTGCATAGTCTGGGAGGCACAGCGTTTGTCGTCTTGCTGCTGTTTCGTGTGTCTTAAATTGAAATATGATTTTTTTTTTTTTTTTTTGCGTATTTATATCTATTTTTTTTTCTCTTCACTCTTCAGCGTTTATGTCTCTTGCTTTCTTTGTTTGTTTTCTCTTTTCTCCCTATTCTCCTTCTTTCTCTCTTTCTCTCTAACTCGTTCTCTTTTCTTCCCTCCATCCACTCTCTTCCTGACTCTCCTCCTTTCTCTCCTTTTCTC
>NW_020870509.1:20000-24059 GCF_003789085.1 Penaeus vannamei | reverse complement strand
TTATATATATATATATATATATATATATATTAATATAATATGAAGATATGCATACAGTGAGAGAGAGAGACATTGAACAACAAAAGAGTTGATAGATAGATAGAGAGGCAAGGAGGAAGAGAAAGATAGAGAGAGAGAGAGCATATTCTTGACCAAGTTGAAAACGCAAAAAACCGACACAACGTTTTTTATGTGCTTACTTCCCCCGACTCCTACTTTTGGCTTCGCTACTTTTGGCTCGCCTTTTTTTTATAATAATTGGAATTTTCTCTTGGCTTCAAAAATTTAATGAAATATAAGTATTCAGTATATAACAACTTAAGACAAAACAGGGGTTGAAGGAAAATTTACTTATTCTAGGAAAGGGATTCTATAAGCTCTGTTTTTTTCCGTACAAAAATACACTGTATACATTCTAAATCTGAAACATATTCTTATCCTCATATCCTAATACGAAAAAAAAACTTTATCTTCAAAGTTTAAAATGCAGAAATATACACACTAAGCAACTTCTAAGCTAACACAGTTGAGAACATTACAAATTTCCAAATTTTTGTGACAAGATTTTGGTGGCCGTAAAAAGTGAATTCAGCGTTGACACATCTTCTTTGGATGTTTGCACAGCAAGACAACAGAGAAGGAGAACGGAATCAGAGTAGAAAATAGGAAGTGCAATCCCTCTAGGTAATACAAGATACACACGTATATAATATATATATTAATATACAGTAATATATATATTATATATATATATATAATATATATATATATGGTATATTATATATATATAATATATAAATCTTATATATATTTTATATAATATATTAGTATATTATATATATATATTTATATATATATATTATATATGGTTTTGTGTGTGTGGTGTGTGTGTGTGTGTGTGGGTGTGTGTTGTGTAGTGTGTGGTTTGTGTGTGTGTGTTTTGTGTGTGTGTGTGCCGCGCGCGCGCCGTATTTATATATCATACAACATGCATACTAGTATATATTATATTATATATAGTTATTATATTATATTGATATAGATATGTGTGTGTGTGGTGTGGTGTGTGTGTGTGTGGTGTGTGTGTGGGTTAATGGGTGTGGTGTTGTGTGCTGTGTGGTATGTATATATATTATATATATATATATATATTATATATATATATATATTATATATATATATATATATATATATATATATATATGTATGTGTATGTGGTGGTGTGTGTGTGTGTGTGTGTGTGTGTGTGTGTGTGTGTACATACATACATATATATGTATATATATGCATAAATAAGTTCAAAGTAACGTTAGAGGATGACCGTGGCAACCCTTAATTTTTTCACTGTTCCTTCTCCCTCTCCAACCCGCTTTCTCGTCACGTCACATAAACCTTCTCATAATGTACCCGGACGTAAAACCTTTGTCCTCGAGTCGTTACAGACAACAATGCCCCTATTTCCCCTCGAGCTGTAAAGGATGACTGGATTGCTGGAAGTTGCTCTTTCCCCAGGCCGTTGCCTCTCCAAATTTCTGTCTCTTTCTTCATCTCTGTCTGTCTGTCTTCCTGCCGGTCTCCTTCCCTCAGCCAACGACTTCTCTCACACACGTATAAACAAAAAAGAAACAAGAAAGGGAAACACACTATTTAGGAAGCAATGCAAATAGACAGGTCAGGGAGACAAGGCAAAAAATAAGACAGAAAGGCAAAACAAAAGAGAGGGAGGCAAGGAAAAAAATGGGAGACACAGGCAAGGCAAAGAGCAATTGAAAAGAGGGGGGGGTGACAAAAATAGAAGGAGTGGCAGGAGATAAAACGGAGGAGGCCAAGGCTAGAAATAAAACAGAGGAGCGAAAGGAGGATAAAACAGAAGAGGAAGTCTAAGACACAAAAACAGCGAGGAAGAGAATGAGTGACCAGCCAAAGAAGGGAGAGGACAAAACAGAGAGGCAAGGGCTTAAAAAACAAAAATTGAGAGGAAGGAAACGAGACAAAACAGAAAGGCAAGGCTAAGAAACAAATAGAGAGAAGGAAAGAAGACCAAAACAGAGAGCCACGGCTAAAGAAACAAAACAGAGAGGAAGGGAAAGAGACAAGGCAAAGAGGAAGGAACAGAGACAAAACAGAGAGCAAGGCTTAAGAAAGAAATTTGGAGAGGAAAGGGAACGAGACAAAACAGAGAGCAAGGCTAAAAAACAAAATAGAGAAGGAAGGAAACGAGGACAAAACAGAAGGAGGCAAGGCTAAGAAACAAAACAGAGAGGAAGAGAAAGAGGACCATGGCAAAGAAGAAGGGAAGAGACAAAACAAGGAGGGAGGCCAAGGCTAAAAAAAACAAAATAGAGAGGAAGGAAACGAGACAAAACAGAAAGGAGGCAAGGCTAAGAAACAAAATAGAGAGGAAGGGAAAGAGACAAAACAGAGAGCCACGGGCTAGGAAAACAAACAGAGAGGAAGTGGAAAGGGGACAAGGGCAAAGAGGGAGGGACAGAGACAAAACAGAGAGGCAAGGCTAAGATAAGAAATTAGGGGAGAGGAGGGAACGAGGACCAAAACAGAGAGCAAGGCTAAAAAAAAAACAAATAGAGAAGATAAGGAAAACCCCGAGACAAAGCAGAAGAAAGGAGGCAGGCTAAAAAACAAAACAGAGAGGACAGGGAACGAGACAAACAGATGGACTCACAGGCGAATAGAAACCAAAACAGGGGAAGGCAAAGAAACATTAACAGTAGACAAGGGCAAAAAGAAACCAAAAACAGATGGGGCCCCCAAGGGGGGCAGAGACAAAACAGAGGGAAGAAACGAAACCCCAGAGAGGGCAAGAGGCTTAGACCAATGAAACAAAATTAGGAGAGGAAGGCAAAGAGACAAGACCGAGAGGCGAGGCAGACTGACAGGTACCTCACAACGTCAACACTAATGAGACCGGAGACAAACGAGCGTGGGCGAGGGGGCGTTATGACTCGGGAGCAGACCCTCGGAATGTGGCGATGGCAGGGGAGAAATTACCAGGGACGAGACCACGGTGGGCTGGCGGGGAATGACACGGGGTTGTCGTCCGCTTGTTGTTTTTTTCGGACTTTTTTTTCGAGGAGAGAGAGAGGGAGAGTGGATGCTTGATGAACTACATGTGCACAGTGATTCGCTTAATAATGCACAGGAGATTGTTCTGGGATATTGCCTGTTTAGGGTGATATTGAATTTACGGGGAGAGAGTGTTATGTAAATTTCCCGAGAATGAGTTAGACAGACAGAGAGAGAGAGAGAGAGAGAGAGCAGAGAGGAGAGAGAGAGAGAGAGAGAGGAGAGAGAGGAGAGATGGAGAGAGAGAGAGAGAGAGAAGAGAGGAAGAGAGAAAGAGAAAGAGAGAAAGAAAGAGAGAAAGACAAGCAGACAGAGACAGAGAGAAGTAGACAGACTGAGATTCCAGGGACAAAACCATAATACAATTACAAGGTCAGCATCAACTAAGCTCTCTGAATGAAAACCATATACGTCATCTCCACAAGATTTTGCTCAGACATTCAACCCTACCCTACTTCCAGCCACACACACACATACGTGTTTCTCCAACCATTAAACCCCATTAATTTCCAGACATAAGGCACAAGGCCGTAATGAATATAGGCCTATTCAAAACCTGCTTATTAATCAGCAAAACAACTAACTTTTAGGACAATATGCTTTTATACGAGCGTAATGCAATTCAAATGTACACTCGTAATTTAAAGCATTTCAATAATATGTGGAAGAGTATGAAAAAAGCGGTAATTTTATAAAGAGAGTCATTTAAAGCTTAACTTAAAAAAAAAACGTAATAAGCAGTAAAAGAAAGGAATATATAAAACGAGTTCCATGAAATACTATTAATGAAGCTGATATCTGCGGGGTATTATTTTACGGAATAATATGCTTATATGTTACATATATTCAATCTCTCTCTCTCTCTCTTCTCTCTCTCTTCTCTCTCTCTTCTCTCTCTCTCTCTCTCTCTCTCTCTCTCTCTCTCTCTCTCTCTCTCTCTCTCTCTCTCTCTCTCTCTCTCTCTCTCTCTTCTCT
>NW_020870509.1:7500-10000 GCF_003789085.1 Penaeus vannamei | reverse complement strand
TGACAACTAACTGTAGATCTTAGTCCGTCCAATAGATGGCGCGAGCATCGGCTTTCATCGCACACTTCTTGTATATCGCTGTTACGCAGAGTTGGCTTTCGCATCTTTTGCATGTACTGCTTGGGTTAGTGGAGGTAGGAGATGGATGCACCGAGCGAAAAATAAATATAAACCAGAAAAACCTACTGAGCGTATTTGTATTTTGTTCTGAACTGCGAAGCTGTTTGTGTGTTCTCATCAAGGCTGGAATGCCTCGGAAATTCGTCTGCTTAACGGAAACAAAAGACGATCGACGGATTGTGACGTCATTACAGATTTTTTTTTTTTTTTTTTCAAGGGCTGTATTTTTGTTATTTTGTATGACTACAGATGGTTTGATGAAAATGGAAAATGTTTAAAACAATGAGATATCTTCCCATGTTCAAATAAATTAAAAATAATTGCTGAAACGATCCTGCTATGGACTGATATGATGTGGCAGACGGAACGTCATCAAGGCGGATATTTCAGCCAATGTCACTTCAAATAGGTCTTCCAGCTGGGCATCAACAAAGGTTGAGCGCCGATCCCAAAGCGTAACTTTGAACCTTCACCCCTACAACACACCCACTAAATAGTCGTATACGTTTTTAGTTGTCAAGTTAAAAGGCTCAATATCACATTTTCGTAAGTTACACATCTAATACATTTTCTATACAGAGATGTGGGTGCATTTTATGTTGTTGAATGTTGTTACATTATTGGCTTAAAATGTATTTATTGTATATTGTATTATGCGGTGCAATGAACAAGACAATAAATCAGGGAATCCTATAATCATCAGACTCTGACCCTATGCACTATAATCTAACATTCATCCGTTTATGATAGTGTATGGTTAAATTTATTATCCATATCCGTTTTCTTTATTATCATGTTTAGAAAACGGCAGAAATGGTGCTACGGAAAAGCGGACAGCCCTGGGTCCTCATTCGTGTCACTGTGAAAACCGTCAACACCCCATGTCCATCCCAAACAGAAACACATTGAACAGACACAACCTTGATAATATGCATAAAAGTACATTTACCTCCACGCTGTTACAAACCAATAACCACACACACTCACAAACACACGCACACACAAGCCCTCCAGAGTGATCAAGAGTTAAACAAGTCTTACCCAATAGCATAAGAGTCGTAAAAGGCGCCCGAAGGGTCGTTAAGCGGTAAGTTGTTCAAGAAGTTTAGTCTTTTCGTGTCAAGTATACTCCTTTCTTTTCATTTTATTTTGTCCTACCTTCCTGGACGTTGTTTATATCTTACACACACACACACACACACACACACACACACACACACACACACACACACACACACATATATATATATATATATATATATATATATATATATATATATGTATGTATGTGTGCATATACATCTATATGCACACACACACAAACACACACACACACACACACACACACACACACACACACACACACACACACACACACACACACACACACTCACACATATAAATATCTGTGTGTATGTGTGCGTACTTATATACATATATGTGTGTGCATGTGTACATATAAGCATCATACATACATACTGTTAAAACTATACGTCATCCTTATCACCTCAAAAGAAAGAAAGATAAAGTAAACAAATTTATTTCCAGCTCACCTGTCCACGATGCAAATAATTCTCTTTCTAGAAGAAACATCAAAATCCACCTCCTCCCCCCCACCCCTCCTCTTCCCCGGTGTCATAGGAGTTTGCAAAAGAAAAGCTCTTTCTACCAAGGACTGCACCAAGTCTACCGTGAATTATCTTTTGAAAATCTTAAAGTTGAAGATTCTGGGACATATCGGACTCCTCGCTCGCCCCGTCCCCTGTGCAGCGCGATTCTATTTCTCTCTCTCTCTCTCTCTCTCTCTGTGTCTCTTTGTGACTCACTCTCTCTCTCTCTCTGTGACTCATCTCTCTCTTTTCTGTCTGACTCTCTCTCTCTCTCTCTCTCTCTCTCTCTCTCTCTCTCTCTCTCTCTCTCTCTCTCTCTCCTCTCTCTCTCTCTCTCTCTCTCTTCACTCACGGACAGTAATCAAAATATATAGAGGCAGGAGATCGGATGCTAAGAAAGGTTTATATACGTTATGTAATGTCGGTTTTGAAACATATACAACGAGATGGAATCGTTTACGAACTTCATGCATCTTAATACTAAAATGAAGACGATGTGGTGGAAAAGAAACACTAAGGAAAATATTTTGAAAGCTGGAGAGAGTTTTTTTTTTTTTTTTTTTGAGGATGCTATTCCATGATCACCAACAAAAAATGTAGCATTTCCTGTATATATATATATATATATATATATATATATATATATATATATATATATATATATATATATATATATATATATATATATATATATTTTTGTACTGAAAGGGAAAGAAGTGAGAAAGGAAACGGAAAGGAGAGAATGAGTTTTCTGTATCTGATTACAGCGG
>NW_020870508.1:12500-15920 GCF_003789085.1 Penaeus vannamei | reverse complement strand
TGTGGATGTTGGGTGTGTGTGGATGGGTGTGTGTGGATGAAGTGTGTGTGGATGGGTGTGTGGGATGTGGGTATGTGGATGTGGATGTTGAGTGTGTGGATGTTGGGTGTCGTGTGTGGATGTTGGGTGTGGTGTGTGTGTGGATGTGGGTGTGGGAGTTGGGTTGGGTGTGTGTGTGAGATGTTGGGTGTGTGGATTGTTGGGTGTGGTTGTTGGGTGTGGGTGGGGTGTGTGTGAGATGTTGGGTGTGGGTGTGTGTGTGGAGTTTGTGTGTGTGTGGATGTGATGTGGTGTGTGGATGTGGGTGGTGTGGGTGTGTTGTGGATGTGGTGTGGATGTGGGCGTGTGTTGGATGTGGATGTTGGGTGTGTGGATGTTGGGTGTGTTGGACAGTGTGTGTGGATTGTGGGTCGTTGTGGATGTTGGGTGGTGGATGTTGGGTGTGTGTGACGGGTGTGTGTGTGGATGTGGGTGTGGGGATGTGGGAATATTGGGTGGTGCGGGCTGTGTGTGGATGTGGGGTGTGTGGATGTTGGGTGTGTGGATGTGGGATGTGTGGTGTGGATGATTGGGTGTGTGTGTGTGTGGATTGTTGGTGTGTGGGATGGTGGTGTGTGGATGTTGGGTGTGTGTGGATGGTGTGCGGATGTTGGCCCGTGTGGGTGTTGATGTTGGGTTGCTGTGGATGTTGGGTGTGTGTTGGATGGGTGTGCGGATGTTGGGGGGTGTGGATGTTGGTGGATGTGTGGATGTTGGTTGTGTGGATGTGGGGTGGCGTGTGGATGGGTGTGTGGATGTTGGGTGTGGATGTTGGGTGTGTGGATGTTGGGTGTGTGGATGTTGTGTGTGGATGTTGGTGTGGGTGTTGTGGATGTTGGGTGTGTGGATGTTGGATTGTGTTGGATTTTGGGTGTGTGGGTGTGGGTGTATGGGTGGGTGTTGGGTGTGGATGTTGGGTTGGGTGTGTGTGGATGTTGGGTGTGTGGATGTTGGGTGTGTGGATGTTTGGGTGTGTGGTGTGGGTGTGTGGATGTGGGGTGTGTTGTTGGGTGGTGTGTGGATGTTGGGTGTTGTGTGGATGTTGGGTGTTAGGTATGCGTGATTATTGGATGTGGATGTTGGGTGCGTGTGTGTGGATGTTGGGTGTGGATGTGAGCGAGTGTGGATGTGGATGTTGGCTGTGGATGTTGGATGTTGGATGTGGATGTTGGGTGTGGATGTTAGGTGTGTGTGGATGTGGGGTGTGGTTGTTGGTGTGGATGTGTGTGTGTGGATGTGTGGATGTGAGCGAGTGTGGATGTGGACGTGTGTGTGATAACGAATACGAAAATGATGATAGTAATAAAGAAGAAAGAAGCAATAATGATGATAACGATAATGTTGAAAGATGATGATATGAATAGATAGTAATAACATTAACAATGACAATAAAGATGATGATAAGAAATGATGACTAATATACGTAAGCAGAATGATAGGAATGATAACAATGATAGCAATGATAAAAATGATTATGATAATGATAATGATGATAATGAAATTAATAATAATAATGATAATAACAATAACATGAATAATAAAAATTACAACAATAATAATGATGATGATAACGGTAACCATAATAACGATGATGATGATGATAACAAGGATATTAAGAAGATAACATTAACAATGAAATGGTTATGATAATGACAATGATAATGACACTGGCGATGATTATGATAATGATATTAATAGTAGAAATAGTGAAAATGATAGAATTACGACAATCACGATGATAATTTGAAATATATCAACAGTTAGAATAATTAAGGTAATAATAATGATTATGATGATAAGGATAATACAAATACGAAAAAATATTAGAATAATAACAACAATAATGATTATGATAAAATGATAATAATTATAATAATGATAATAATAGTGTTGATAATAACGATAATAATGACAGATTATGAAAGTAATATTAAAAAGGTAATGATGACAAAATTATCAAAATGCATTGAAGTATAATAATACTGATAATAGTAATAATAATAATGATAATGATAACAACAATATTGGTAATGATAATAATGATATTAATAATAGCACCAGTAATTATATTGATAAAAACTAATAATAATAGAAATAATGATAATAACAACAACAATGATAACAATAATGATAATGATAATAATAATAATGATGATAATAACAGTAATCATAATAAGAATAATAACAACAGTCGTAATGATAATGGTAAGTATAATAATAATAACAGCAATAATAATAGTAATGGTAGTGATAATCATGATAATGATGATAATAATAACAATTATAATAACATGATAATAGTAATTGTAATCATGATGTTAATACTATTGATAACAATAAAGATCATGACAATAATATTGATAATAATGATAATGATAATAGCATTAATAATAACAAAAAAAGAAAATTATAATGATAATGATATTGATGATGATAATAATGATAATATTGGAATTACTAACAATGATAATGATAATGATAACATTAGTAATAATGATGATGATGAGGATGACAATAGTGATTATAATTGTAATAACAATAATGATGATAATGATAGTAATAATAACGATGATACTAATAATGATACTACTAATAATAGCAATAATAACGATAGTAATGATAACAATTATTGTTATTATCATATTGATGATAATAATGACAAATAATGCAAAGAATAACAATAACAACAACAACAACAATAATGATAATTATCATTATTATCAATATCAATATTATGATAATAATGATAATGATAAATGTTTGTAGTAGTAGTAGTAGCAGTAATGTTAATAATAATGATATTAAGAATGATAATGATAATAATAATAATAATAATAATAATAATAATAATAATAATAATAATAATATAATAAATAATAATAATAATAATAATAAATAAATAATAATAATAATAATGATAATAATAATGATGATGAAAATAATAATGATAATAGTAATAGTAGAAATAACAATCATGATAGTAATGATGACGATAATGATATTAGTAATAATAATAGCAGTAGTAGTAGTAATGATAACAATGGTAATAATGGTAATGATAATGATAATAATAACAATAATAATAATAATTATAATGACAATGATAATAATAGTAATGACAATAATAATCATTTGTAATAATGATAATGGTAACAACAACATCAATAATGATAATAATAATAATAGTAATAATGATAATGATGATCAACACAACGCTCATAATAATGATAATGATAATGATAATTTGAATAATAGCGATGATAATAATGATAATAAAAATTGTAATGATAATGATGATAGTTATAATAATAATAATAATAATAATAATAATAATAATAATAAATAATAATAATAATAATTATAATGATAATAATAATAATA
>NW_020870508.1:0-5000 GCF_003789085.1 Penaeus vannamei | reverse complement strand
TCCGCCCTTTTACTGCGCGCGCTGGGAGTGGGAGGAGTGGGGAGGGGAGGGGTGGGGAGGGGAGGGAGGAGTGGGGAGGGGTGGGGAGGAGTGGAGGGGAGGAAGTGGGAGGGAGGGGAGGAGGGGAGGGGAGGGGGAGGGGAGGGAGGGGAGGGAGGAGGGGAGGGGAGGGGTTGGGGAGGAAAGGAGGTGGGAGAGGGAGGGGAAGGGAGAGAGGGGAGAAGGAGGGAGAGAGAGAGAGGTGGGGAAGGAGAGAGGGAGGAGGAGGTGGGGAAGGGAGAGGAGGAGAGGAGGTGGGAAAGGGAGGAAGAGGGAGGAGGAGAGGAGGTGGGAGGGAGAGAGGGAGAGGAGAGGAGGTGGGGAAGGGGAGAGACGGAGGGGAGGAAAGGAGGAGAGTGAGAGGAGGGAGGATGGGGAGAGGAGGGATGAGGGAGGGAAGGAGGGTGCGGGAGGGGATGGGTGGGGAGGAAAGAGGAGGGATGGGAGAAGGCGAGGAGGAGAGGTGGGAGAGGGATGAGAGGAGGAGGGGGGAAGGGAGAGGGGAGGGCGAGGAGGAGAAGGGAGAGAGGGGAGAGGAGAGGTGGAGAGGTAAGAGGGGTGGGAAAGGGGAAGGAGAGAGGGGAGAAAGGAGAAAAGGAGATGGAAAGAGCAATAAGAGAGAAGGAAGGGAAGATAGAGAGGGAAAGAAGAGGAAAGAAGGAAGAGGGGAGAGGGGAAAGAAGAATGTGAGACTCTCTTCTTCGTTTTTCTTCTCCATCTCTCCTCCATCTATTTTTTTCTTCTTTTCTCTTCTCTCTCTCTCTCTCTCTCTCTCTCCTGTTAGTAATTTAGAGAGAGAAAATATGTCTGTTTGAAACGCTAAGAAAAAGAAAAACAAAAATTTTGTATATTTAGATTAACAAATTTTGAAAAAGAGAAAATTGAAAAAATAAAGGAAATTACCACCAAAAGAAAAACCAAACAAACAAAAAAGGAAAAGAAAGAAAGAAAAAAGAGAAACGACAAAATGATGAGAAGAAGAGAAGAAGAAACCCTCGAAGACATAAGTAGATGAAAAAAGAGAGAGAAAGAAAGAAAGAAAAAAAGAGGAAAACGTTTTATCCCCGCGCCCGCCCGTCCCGCCAGGCCAGCGCGGGAACTCCGTAATCTCCTTATTGTAAACGTCTGTCCTTCTCTTTTTACCCTGAGCTTCTTGTTTGCATTTTTTCCCGCCCGGTTCTTGTCGATTCTTTTACGATTTCTCTGATGTTATCTCCCTTCCCCCTTCTCTCTCCCTCTCACTCTCTCCCTATCCATCTTTAAATGTTTTTCTCCCCTCCTCTGACGTAAGCGAGGGAGGAGGGAGGGGGAGGGGGGGACAGATATGCAGGGATTATTGCTTTTTCCCTTTATTTGTCTGTTAGTCTTAAACTGCCTCCCCGTCAAGAGAGAATCAGATTTTAATATCGGCGTCAGACCCAATGACGTATAATAAACTCACGGAGAGTAAACACAGCCAACAATGGCGGAACAGCAGCGCCGATTCCCGGATTGTGTTTGTGCCGGCGGTCTCTCGGACTCCTCGCTCCCCCCCTTCCCCCTTCCCCCCTCCTCCCTCCCCCCTACCCACCCCCTAACCTACACGAGGCCTCCAGGCAAAACAGCTCTCAGCTTGTTCTGTTTAAGAAGTCACTACGTACGACCTGATTATGATCTCGCTCGACAAAATCGGCCTTAGTGTCTCCCATGGGTATTCCGAAGGAGGTGTAGCGGGGGGGGGGGTAGGAGGGAGGAGAAAGAGAGAGAGGAGAGAGACAAGGGAGCTTATCCTTCAACATATCCCCTCCCTTCTCCCTACCTCCCCCTTCCCCCTGAAAACCCATACCCCTACCATCACCCTATCCCCCTCCCTTCTCTCCCTCTCCCTTCCCCTTAAAAACCCTATTCCCCTACCATCACCCTCCCTCTCCCTCTATCCCCCCTCCCTCTCCCTCTCTCCCTCTCCCCCTTCCTCCTCCCTCCCATCCCCTTCCCTCCCTCCCTCTATCCCCCTTTCCCTCCCTCCCCTTCCCTCTATCCCCCCTTCCCTCCTCTCCCTCCCCCCCCCCTCGCTGCCAAATATACTCCCCGTTTTCTATTGTCCGTCGCAGCGCCACTTCCCGTTTTCTGTTTACCTAAGTGGCGCTGATGCGATTAGCTGAATGGGACACTGAAAAGATCTTGTGTGACGCGAAATGTTTTGAATATATGTTCCTTTTAGGCAACGTCGGCGGCTTAGGTCTCGCTTCCTTTGATTCCTTCGAGGACTCTTGGGTCTCCCGGAGGTATCCTTGGGTATCCTTAGCCATCCTCGAGGGGGGGGGAGTTGTCGGATTTCTGGATTTCGGTTTAGGATTTTGTGTTGGTTTGGTGGTGGTTAATGTGTTAGTATTATTATTGTTGTTTTATGGTTATTTGTATTCTCATTATCGCTGTCATTGTCATGGTTATGATCATTGTCATGGTCATTATTGTTATTGCTATTTTCATCATTGCCATTGCTAATTTCGTTATCATTTTCATCTCTGTTGTTATCATCATCGTGATAATCATGATTAATACCATTACTATTACCATCATCATTATCATTATCATCATCACCATCGCCACACCATCATCATTACCACGATCACCACACCATCATCATTACCGTCACCACTACCATTATCATCACCATCACCATACCACCACATCATTTACCACCACCACATCACCATCATCACCACATTCTTCCTCCTCACCCAGCCTTCATTCCCCTCCCTCCTCCCCCCTCCCCCCCCCCCCCCCCGAAAATACGAATTAGCTCAAGGGATTATGATATTAAGAGCGATCGGACACAGCCGCTCCGATTTTGCCGCGTGATCGTCTTTTGTTTGATTTCTCGATTAGCTTGTTTGCCCGCCATTGATTTTTCGGTGATTTCTTTGACGTTAGGGAGTGGTTTATGATGTTGATTGTCGTTCCGGGATTGTGAAATAGGTGTTTACATATGTATGGAAATAATAATGGGTGTTTGTGCAATCATTCGGACGCGTAGAAGGAGATCTACGCGAATGTAAACAGAGATCTGTTCGTTCGTTCGTCCGTTGCGGGTAAAAGTTGACAGAGGGATCGTGGATATAAATGTAAAGTGATTTTTGTTTTGTTTTGTTTTTTAATTCGTGCATGGAACGTTTATTAAAGAGATTTGATGGTAGGTGGAAGGGCAAGAAAATCGGCGATAGATAGATACAAAGAATTATTTTATTTTCCGGGATACGTGTGGATCCCTCCGATGTTTTGTACATACTACGCACGTATACATACACTCACATACGCACATAAACAAATATTCAGACACACACAAACACACACGTACTTACACAAACACACAAGCACACATAAACACACACGCAAGCAGACGCACTTGTACAAACACTCAAACACAAACGTACCCTTATAAACAAATTAATACATACATAAACAAACACATACAAACAAAGAAACACATCCAAATAAAAATAAATGCACACACACACACACACACACACACACACACACACACACACACACACACACACACACACACACACACACACACACACACACACACACACACACACACACACACACACACACACACACACACACACACACACACACACACACACACACACACACACACACACACACACACACACACACACACACACACACGCACACACACACACACACACACACACACGCACACACACACACAAAGCATCTGATATATATCTCAAACAATGTAATAGTTCAGATTTACATAATACCCTTTGATATTGAACATTATTAAAACTGTATATAACAAAACGCCTTATTTCAGGTTTTAATCTTTAAGCGCCTTTTTTATCTTCATATCTATTTTCTCTCAAATGATGTTCTTTGTTATCGTTGACTTGATAATAAAGCTTTTATTGGCACTACTATTATTATTATTACTGTCATCATTGTTATTATTATTAGCATTATTATCACTATCATTAATATAGTAATAACAATGATGGTATTACTATCTGTAGTTATATTAAGATAATAATGGCAATGGTAATAATTCTAAACATAATAACAATGATAATAGCGATAACTGAATGGTAAAAAACTAATAAAATAATGATAAGGGCAATAATTTTAATGATATTTTTTGATAATAATAATGATGTGATTAATCATCATCTCTCTCAAACTTGTTGTTATCATTATCATGATTACCATTATTATCATATTTCTCATTCTCATTATCATCATCATTGGTATAATTTCTTTGTTATCATTTTTATTTGTATTATCATTATTGTTATTATCGTTTTTTTTTTGTCATCATTATTATTATCATTACTATTATTATTATTTATTATCATTATCATTTATTATATTATTATTATTATTATATTATTATTTTATTATTATTATTATTATTATTATTATTATTATTATTATTATTATTATTATTATTATTATTATTATTATTATTATTATTATCATTATTGTTATTATTATTATTATATCGTTATCGTTGTTGTTGTTGTTATGCCATCATAATTATCCTTTTATCATTCTTACTACTACTATCATTATCATTATCATTATCATAATCACTCTTTATCATTGCTATTATTATCATTATCACCATCATCATCATTACCATTGTTAGTATTATCCCTATTATGTCTATCATCATAATATTGATAACGATATTAATAAATACAATATCATTACTGTTATCCGTACTCTTACTATTATTATCATTATTATTATTATTATTATTATCATCATCATCATCATCATCATCATCATCATCATCATCATTTTATTCTTACCATCATAGTTATGGTTAATATCATTATTGCTATAATCTTTATCATCATCATTACTATACTAACAATAATGAAATATCACTATCATTATTATTATTGTTATAGTTACTAATACCTGTTATTTTAGTTGATATTTATTGTTTATTA
>NW_020870507.1:211815-221815 GCF_003789085.1 Penaeus vannamei | reverse complement strand
AAGAACGAAATCTGATCGCAGAAGACGGACCTTCACCATACAGAAGTAGGCTAAAAAAATCTGTTCACTAAATAACTAACAATAGTTTTCATTTTCCGAACTACCTACCACACTGAATCCATGAATGTACTCTCTTTTATTAGAGAGTTGTCGACGATGAACAATCATTAAAACGGTACTTAAAATTCTAAAATCTTTATCGTATCTCAAATGCACTGTAATGTTTTAACGCATATAAAATATTCACCGTACATAAACGACCAGTCACTGCGGGGTCGATGGCACCGCTGGGCCGAGAGGAACTCCGTCTTTGGTGGTAATAGATGAAAATAAATAAGTAAATAATGATATTGCAAGCGTGGTCTTTGGATCAGCATAAAGGATTTGACTAAACAGGCTTATAACTTCCTTTTGAAATAGGAATAAGCTTTTAGCCGCGCTCCTAAGCTATTTCAAAATCTCAAGGTAAAAATATTTGTATATCACCCATTAGCCCAGATAAGCAACTGAAAAAAAACGAAAAGAAATTTAAGCGAGTAGTTTTTTGGGTCAGCGGGAGCGTATTTTCACTAATTCTTTTTCCTTTTTTTTACGATCGGAGAAATCCTTTGAAAGGTCAGTCAAAAAAGAGAGAGAGAGAAAAAAAAGAATGAAATGAGGTTGATCTTGGCGCCTTCCAGAAAAGGCTGTTCACACTTTGCCTAGAGAGAATTAGAGGAATCATCTGAGGACATCGTAACGGAGTTTCTGGAAAGATAAAGAGCAAAGCCGTAACAGATGCAGAAAGATATGTTCCATCGCGTCATCCAGTCGAGTAGCCTTGTGGTAATTGGGGCTTGTTCGTGGACGAGGGCCAGGGTATAGCACAAGCCTTTGCACTGATAAAAACTCAAGTATTTCATATTTTTAAATGTAAGAGATAGGAGGAAGATAGTCATTCCGATACGAGAGCACAGGTACAGTTACAGCATAGCGACTGTCACTTGCACAAGATAAGGGGGACTTATGATATTGGTCAAGGCGGTTAGACCTCATTTCAGCGTAAAGAAACCCTTATCTTTGTCAGCGTTCCCTGTTCATGCCTGACAAAATGGGCAAACCAGAAAAAAAGACGGACGCCTAAACTTAAACCTGGGCTAGACGCGTCGTGACCACTTATAACAGCGAGTCTGCCAGAAGGAGTGACCAAGCGATATTCCATGCGCACCGTAATATATCTTGGTCACGAAAAGTCTGATACACAATCTTCCTGTAATTTTATAATCAGACCGTCGATCGTGCCTCGTCGGACGCCGCAACTACAAACCAGAACATTATCTTATCTATTTTCACGCAAAAAGGCGACCCGATATGAATCTGGTATGGGTTTCCAGAGCAGGCGGAGCCACCGAGATGTGGGTCCCGTTACGACAACAGTGACTGGCGTGACAAGTGGCGGAGGCGAGCACACGTGCCCCGGGCTCACTCGCTGCGTCATTCTGCTGCCCGCCATAATGGGAGCTGACTAACTTTCAAAGATTTATTGCACACAAAAGCCTGTTCATGTATCACCGATGCAAGAAATAAAAGTCATGAATTAGTTTTTTCTCTCATATGACTCCACACAAATTGTCTATGCTTGTGCTAGGACGCGCGTATGTGTGTGGGGCTGTATGCTAACATTTACGAACAGACGGTCACGCACGTACACTTCCTTTAAGTCAGTGACCTAGGATGCTGCTCGACATTATTTCTGTCGGGAGTAAAACGGCTCGGAAATGCATGGCATTCTCTAGTCTTAACATCATGAACGAAAACCAGCGGATGCGGCAAACGCGCGAAACAATATGACGAAACGTAGGGAGGAGATACGAAATAAAGAGCCGTTATAGCTAAGCGAACCCGGTCTACGGTTACACTGTAAGTGAAGGTAATCGCAGGCCATCGCCAAATGAACTTTATTTTGAGTTCATGGAGGCAGGACCGGCGCTTTTCATCTCGTCATGACTCGGGTATCTGGGCGAGGACAGTTTGTTGGTCTTTATCGCGAGCACCAAAAAAGGTGAAAGGTTGCAAGCGGCCGCGATCTGTATGATACAAATCTCTTCTGACGCTAATGGCGGCGAACGAAAAGACATCACGGGGAGAAAAGAGCGCTCTGCTCAACCGCTAAACGGACAAAAATCTGCCCTGTCATTCACAGCGCTCTCCAATTTAAGAAATGCAATCTTTTACTTAATCAGACACGGGTGGAAACGTGCAAAACCCTCCTGGATTTCTGCATATGTAGACCTTACCGGGTCACGGAGTACCTAGAGGGCGTGAAGGCATTTGGAGTGCAAATAAGGGCGTCAGATCGGTGCGATAGTTGTTTTAAGAGAATGCGAGATCCCTGCATGTGGAAGGGGAACTGGCAAGCGCCTTCACGGTGACAAATCGCAAAGTACCGGGGGTGAAAACGGAAATCATTATAGTCTGATAAAGTACCTCGAAAATTAGTGGTATGAGAATACCTGATAGGCGTGAGAGTGACCAACAGGAAGGTCAGAGACATGAACGACTGTAAAAGTACGCAGAATGTTGATATTGCTAAGCATGCGCGTAGTATGAGCGTCTCACGTAACAATGTCTATAAAACTGTAAGTCGTTGGACAAGAATTGGAAATCGTGGTCCCTGCAGAACATTCGAGACGAACACAAGAATATCCCTGAAGACAATTAATTCGTCTGAAGTACGGCAATCCCATAGTAACAATAAGCTCTGTATGACAGCTCCAATAAGCAAATGATTCCTCCTGGAATAAACATGGAACGCCCTGGCAAACGCGCCATCCCCGGTTAGTGTAAGAATATCTGATCCCGTTCCAATGCCGGGAACATCAGCAGTAGCCGTTTTAAGCAGCAACCTTTCTCCCCGGATCAACCCCCGATTGATCGTATCACCCGGAGCTACCCTGGCTGTTTCGCTGAGGCACTATTGGCATTCATGGGGCTTTGGACGTCGCTCTTGCTTAGGGAGATAAGCCGAGATACACGCCCGGGCTTCCGAAGATTTCCCTGCCTGTGGTGTGAATTCGTGGGCGCCGCGCTCCGCTTGATCATTCCGGGCTCGCGCTGCCGCTGCCTGGGCGCTCGGCAGGGGCTGGCAGGGTTTCCTCTTGGTTTAGCTTCTTTCTATTTCTAATAGATTGACTTATTTGTTACACATGAATAGGTATACGTTTAACGTTTATGTCTCTCTCTCTCTCTCTCTCTCTCTCTCTCTCTCTCTCTCACTCTCCTCTCTCTCCCTTTACCATCTCTTTCATTCTTTTGGAGTCATATGTTATTCAACTTTTTGTCTCTGTGACTTGAAAAATATTCCCTTCGGTACTACCACTCATGATGATGGTCTGATTATTCCCATTATACAGCGAATCACTTCTCCAAAAGCAAAATGTCTTCATCAAAGCTCAAAGGTATCCTGGCGTTCTTCATAATAGACAATAACATCGCAAGTCACCTGGAGGCCTCCCCCCACTCCATCCACTTCCCCTAACCCCCTTTCTCCCTAGTCTACCTCCCTTCTCCCGCTCTCTCCCTCTTCCCCTTTCCACCTGTCTGCCTCCCTCCCTTCTTCTCTTCCCCCACTTACCATCTCCCCCTTTTCTGCCACCTTTCTATCTCCCTCTCCTCCCCCTCTGCTTCCCTTCTGTCTCCTCCCCTCTTCCCCTTGCCTGCCTCCCTTCCTTCTCCCTCTCCCTCTTTCCCCCTTGTCTGCTTCCCGTCCTTCTCTCCTCCTTGTCTGCCTCTCTCCCTTCTCCCTCTCCACCTTGTAAGCCTCCCTTGACTCTCCCTCTCACCCTTGCTTGCCTCCGTTTCTTCTCCCTCTCTATCTTTCCCCATGTCTTCTTCCCTTCCTTCTCCTCTCCTCTTTTCCCCTTTGCCTCAATTCCTTCTCCCTCTCCTCTTTGTCTGCCTCAATTCCTTCTCCCTCTTCCCCTTTCCCCTTGTCTGCCTCCCTTCTCATCCTTTCTCCTTAGACTACATCCCCCATCCTCTCCCTCCCCCTTATCTTCCTCCTCCCAACTTCCCCCCCCCCTCTTGCCCCGTCTACCCCCCCTCCCCAAAGAAAAAGAAAAAAAGATATCTGGTAATGAAACTATAATGACCCAAACAGCCTGGAGTCGTCGCCAAGGCAGGTGATTGACCTCGGCCGATGTGGTGGTTGGGGGGGAGGGGAGGGGAGTGAGGGAGGGGGAGGGTTATGGTGGTGACGGTGTGGGGGATGATGGTGGTGACTTCTTCGCTGGGTGGTGATGTTGATGGGGCGACTTCGGGGCTGTGAAAGGGCGGTGTGGGGTCTTTTGGTGTTGATGGGGGTGACCATGATTGCGAAAGTGACAATGTGGTGGTTCTCGTGATTTAGTTCTGTAGGTGAGGGGGAGTGGGGAAGGAGAAGAGGGGAGGAAGGGGAAGGGGATTGGAAGGGAAGGGGAAGAAGGGGAGGGAGAGGAGGGGAGTGGGAAGAGGAGGGGGAGGGAGGGGGAAGGAGGGGAGTAATGGGAAGGGGAGGGGGAAAGGAGGGAGAAATGATAAGGGATGGGAGTCAGTGTTGAAATTCGTTAAATGGTTGAAAACACCTGTATATAAAAGTAAGCGACTGGGTTAATTTCTGATTGGGCAATGAGCATAATTTTGTATCGATTATTACTGCTGAGAATTCTCGTATACCATAGTGTGGAGTAAAAAGGTAATTACTTCATCAAATGAAAGTCTCAGCGTATTTCCGTTGGCATTTGGGTTTCTGAAAACCAAGCGTATGGAAGGTAGAATTTTCTCAAACAGCACAAAGCACAAATATATTTCACCGATAGATCAAATCAGTAATAATACCAGTCTGACGCTTGAACATTTTAGTTTTGAGTTAAGCACAAATTATAAGAACGAAAGGATTTGGGGAAATGAAAATCGAACTCGATAATATTCCTTTATTTCATAAATTATTTGTTTATAAATCATATGTTCCCTTCGACATCGTTTCTATCTACATGTATATACACACCACACCACGATGACGTCACGCCAGCTAAGAGCGCGGCGACTGTCTGACACCAGAACAGACACACAGCAGACTTGGGCACCGGGCACGGGGCAGCACGGCGGGCAGAGGGGTCTAAGGCGCACTCCACGACCACGAAGTCCGATGAGAGCAATGGTCTTCACAGCATAGACAGCCGCAGTGATTTTTCTTCAGAACACTTTGAGTATTGGCGAATGTTTGGAAGATCGGGAGTGAGTGAATGTGTGGATGAATGGCACAATCACACACATCTCATAGACACATATAAGGCTACAGTATATCATATCTCAGACACAAAAAACGTATACATAAAGAAAGGTGCATGAGTCAAATAATACACACATATAGAGGTATACGCATACACACAAATCAATAACACTAACACGCATATATACATACATACATATGTGTGTAACATATATATAACATACACACACACACACCACACACACACACACACACACACACACACACACACACACACACACACACACACACACACACACACACACACACACACACACACACACACACACACACACACACACACACACACACACACACACACACACACACACACACACACACACACACACCACACACATTATATATATATATATATATATATATATATATATATTATACACAAAATTATACAACCACACACATACAAAGGCACACAAGCGCACCCACAAACGCCCAGCCGCCCTCTTCCCTGCCACAGACCTCTGGCGACTCGCGTGTAGGTTCAAACTCCTCGGTTCAGGTGAAGGTGAACCGACACACCGAAGCCACCTCGAGTATGGCGCATTAACCCAGGCTCCTCATCACAAAGGACACCCCCTCACACACTCACGTCACAGCAATGCCTGCTCAGCACGGCTCCCACGCTGCATTCGGGGGAAGGTAACGCATAATCACTCACCTAATGTGACGTAACAGGTAGAAAATAAACTCGCGTGCAGGGAGGAATGGGTTCAGAGCGTGACGCTTTTGACGATCGTGGCGCCTGTTGAGGGTTTCATGCTCTCCGATTTCATTTATCTCATTCACATATTTAGTAATTTACTTCTTTTGTTGTAAAATGGTAGCCTAATTGTGAATTATTTAGAGCTGGGAAACTTGGCTTTATATTTTTTGATAATGATGCTTTGACTACGAGTATTCGTTCTCGAAGCTTCATTTTCCCCAAGTTCAAGAATTAATTACCTGTTTTTATCATGATATCTGCGCTATGTTTTGTCTTTCTGTTTATCTGAATTTAATTTGGAATTCTCCATCAGTTTACTTTTGTTCTCGGAAAAATAATTGCTTGTTAATAAATTTGACTTGACCTAAAACAAAACATAACCTGGCATCCATATTACGCTTGAACAATTTGTTGTTGGAATTATTTTTTTCCTCTCGATGTTGCTCAAAGATTAATAATTTATGTGAAGGCGGTTAAATCAGAGGTTTACTGCTTATCTCCGGATCATCCAAACAACAATGCTAATAAGAATGATGATAAAGAAAACAGGGATAATGAACGGCAAAATGTATACAACGGTGACAATAATCATGGCGTTTGACAACATGTAACGAGTATTTCGAAGATCGCAAATGAATGGACAAATAAAACTTAATAATGGATAAATAAAATAAAAATGAAACTTATGAATTACAGATATCGTCTGGACACTATCATGATGAATTCTGGAAGGATGATTGACATGTGAAAATAATGATAAGGAAGGAACTCATTTCAGCCTCTCTTTTATTATCTTTTCTTTGTTTATGTGTGTGTTTGTGTCCTCATCGGGGCATGCGAGGTCCAGCGGCTCTATGTGGTCCAACATTTTTTTTATGTGGTGTAGAGGGTGGAGCGAAGGAGGAATGGCCGGCAAAGGAAGAATCAGAGGAAGAAGAGGTGACACAGAAGGAGGAAAGAAGTTAGAAGAAGCTAGAAACAGGAGGATTAGAGGATTAGGGATTGGGTGGGAGGGTGGGTGGGTGGGGGGCTTGAAGGGATAAGGGATATGGAAGATTCGGTGCACGGCAGCCTTTTTTTTTGGGGGGGGGGGGGAGGGGGCGAAATATGAGAAGAAGAGTAAAAGAAACAAGTGTAGAAGAGGAAGAGAGAGAAGAAAAGGGAATGTAAGATGAAAAAGGGAAAAAGAAAAACAGCGAGGAAGAAAGAAAGCCGAGGAGGAGAAAGAAGTAGAGAAATAAGAAGTAAAACAAGAAGGAGGTAGAAGAGAGGAAAAAAGAGGCGGAGAAAAGGCAGGGAAGAGCGAAGGAAAAGAAGCAAAATAATAAGAAAGAAAAAGAGAAAAAACAGAAGATAACAGAGGAAACAGTGAAAAGGAAGCATGACGAGTGCTAGTAAGGACTAACGAAAGAGTCTAACGGAAAATTAAGAGAGAAAGAGAACGGAAGAGATGGAAAAATGGGGGGTGGGGAAAGAAAGAGAAAGAGAAGGTCAAGTAAAAAGGGATGGAAGAAAGATGGGAGTAAAAAAAAGGAGTAAGAGAAGTAGGATAAGGAGAAGGACAATGGTAAGAAGACGAAGAAAATAAAGAAGGGTAAAATAAAGAAACGGGGGATTATAAAGAGGGCGAGAGAGAATTTAGAGACGAAGGAGAGAGATGTAAATACAAGAAAAAGAATATACGGAAAGGGAGATGGAAGGAAACGGCGAAGCTGAGGCGGAGGACAGGGCAGGGCGAGAGGCCACGAGAGCAATGCCAAGGCTGCTCCCGACGCCGTGGGCCGGGACACTACCGCACCTGGGCCAGGCCGCCGCCACGCCCTTGCGGCTCCGGTTATCTGGTGGTGGGCGCCGAGTGCCTCGCGCTGCCCTGCGTGAAGGTGTTCTGCTGGACGGGAGGATGCTTCTGCTGGCCCTGGAACTGCTGTGGCGGCCCGCCCTGCTGCTGGTGCTGGCGCTGGCCCTGGTGCTCTGCGGGCGCCACGCCGTGCTCGCTTAGCCTCCGAGACCCAGGCGTGGCTGTGTGTATGGTGGGGGAGGAGAGGGAGGCGGAGGACGAGGAGGAGGAGGAGGACTGGGGGGTGGGGAAGGGAGCGAGTGCTGAGGCAGCGAGGTTGGGGAAGCGAGGGGTGTGCGGCGAGGGAGGTGGGGGAGGTGAGGGGGGCCGAAGAGAGAGGGTTGGTGACCTTGTTCTGGTGGCCCTGCACAACATCCTGGTGCTGCTGCTGAGCGAGAGGTAGCTGCCGGAGAGCTGTCGTCTGGACATGCTGCTGTGGCTGGTACTGCTGCATCGGCTGCTGAGCCTGCTTCCCTCGGTGCTGAAGGCTCTTGTGGTTGGCCAGGGCGTTGCGAGTGCGGTAGTGCTTGTTGCAGACGTCGCACTTGTGCTGGTAGGTGGTGGTGGAGGAGTGCTGATCGCGGATGTGGGTGGGCAGGTGCGTCCTTTTGCTCAGCCACTTGAAGCAGATGGGACACTGCTGCTGCCGCCGGGGGTCCACTGCAAGAAACACATACAAACACTCGTCAACATGGAGGCATCACTCAGGCTTTCCTGCTAATTACCTGCATCCCCGGGGCGTTAACGCGTCTCCGTGGGGGCGCTACCACTTAACTCATAATTGCAATCTATTCAGCTAACGGGGAAAATGGCCACTCTAAAGTATGCCACAGCTTGCCAAAAAAAAAAAAAAAAAAAAACAGCGACTAAGAACTCCTGGACGCCAACCGACGCGGAGTCACGGAACCCCGCGAAAATGGCGTCCTCCCCGGCGCGAGAGGATCCAGCTGCTTTCTGGGCGGCCGGCCACCTCGAATCAGACAGGACAGCCAGTCAGCCAGTCATCCAGTCATCCAGACAGCAGACAGAACGCCAGCACACGAGACAGCGGATCCAGGAGGGAAGGCGGACGCTCGTGACTCTATCTCCACCATCAAATGCGACGGACGAGTCATGGCGGGTGAAAGTACGTGACGCCGCACTCACTCACGTTGCCTGCAAGCACACACCCACTCCCTCCTCAACAGTCACGCGGCCTCTACATCCCAGATTATTCCTAAATGCATGCGCTCCTCATTCTCCACTCGCCGTGAAACACTGCATTGGGGCTGCAGCGGACAGGTCGATCGGTAAACAAATTAAGATATGATTTTAGACAAATAACTATAAAAGATAAACAAAGATAACCGGACATGCATATACTCTATACAGGTAAGCGAACGAACAACATAGCGCATATGAATGAGTACTCAGTTAGAAAGGTAAAGACAAGGTAAAGCAGGTGAGGTGGTAGGTAAACAAACAGCCCAAAGCTGGAAGTGTGAATGGGCCTTGGAAAAGCGTTGAACATAATGTGGTTTGATTCCGAGAAGCTCCAGTCACGGTCTAGTGGAATAGGCACGCTGTTATGTGTCCACATCCGGTTCTCTCTCTCTCTCTCTCTCTCTCTCTGTCTCTATCTCTGTCTTTCTTTCTCTCTCTCTCCCTCTCCCTTTTCTTCCCCCCTTTTCACTCCTCGGGTGTTCTCTCTGTTCCCTGCTCTCTCTCTAATCTTTCTCTTTCACTCCTCATTTTTTCTGTCTCTGTTCCCTGCTCCCTCTCTCTCTCTCTCTCTCTCTCTCTCTCTCTCTCTCTCTCTCTCTCTCTCTCTCTCTCTCTCTCTCTCTACTTAATATTTATTTCATACCATTCCCTTAATCGTTTTCATCCCTCCTAAGACGCATTATGTTGCAAAATCTCAAACCTGAAAATAAATGCAACCATCCCTCCCGTAAACACATAACAAATAATGGGATTATAGCGCGCGGGAAAAAAAATTTACCCACATAACCAACACACAAATAAAGAAAAAGATAAAAACTAACACAAAAACAAAACAATAAAAACACAACAATAATAATACCCAACAAACACGCCCTCCACCCCTCCATCCCTCCCCCTCCAAAAAAGAAAAAAGAAGACAAACAAAATAGTAACAACACAATTACCCACC
>NW_020870507.1:164315-166815 GCF_003789085.1 Penaeus vannamei | reverse complement strand
AAAGAGAGAGATCAGAGAGAGAGGAGAGAGAGAGAGAAGAAGGAAGAGAGAGAGGAGAGAAGAGAGAAAGAGAGAGAGAGATTTTTTGATATGAGAGAGAGACGAAGATTTGAGAGAGATTTTTTTTTTTTTTTTTTTTGGAGAGAGAGGAGAGAGAGAGAAAGTGGAAGCTTCCTTAATAACAGGACTACAGCAAAATACCGTACCTATTATTTAAAGCCACGCCCTTTTCGGCTTTTAGTTATTACACCGCATTTTCATTCCATCCCCCAGTGCACACGAAAAAAGATCGCTCTCTGTAAAGTTTATTTTACCAAACTAATTCACGACACGAATTAAGTCTACTTCGTCTCCTTTGTCAGTTAAAATCAAATGTCGATTATGATTAAATTTGCATAGCAATGATGAATCAGACCATTATAACAACATACGTACCTAAAAAGATTTTCACAGACGGTGAAACATGTCTCTAGTCTCAACATAAATCTACTTACTCTCCTAAGTAGTACAGTGAACTTCCATTATAAAAGAGTCCTTACTATCGATAGCAAGCCCATGGTGCCTCCGAAAGTGTGTGCTGTATTGATCCCTGTTACGTTGTGTTGGGGGTGGGGGGGGGATGTTCTCGTGATTCGTGAAGAGACAGACTCGAAACATCAAATATTTCGAAGGTTAAGATTGCGCTTCAGGATATGTGTTCTTGTGCTTGTTGTGGAGCACGAGTGTCCTTGTTGTAATATCTAATTCATATAATTGAGATTGCTAAGGGTGTTTTTTTTCTGATTTTTATAGTTAAGGTTTTGTTGTAGGTTTAAAATGGTTGTGTCATTATAGCGTTCATTGGGGTTACTGAATGAGTTTTTGTGAGCAAATGTGTTTATATGCTGTACTGTATGTTTTATCTGTTTTCCTATATATTGCTCTTTTTAATCTGTCGTGTCGTCTATTTATATATGAAGGAAGATGAAACACACACACACACACACACACACACACACACACACACACACACACACACACACACACACACACCACACAACACACACACACACACACACACACACACACACACACACACATTAAAACCAGCAAGACCTAACCTGAAATAATAAATGAACGGATTCTATTAGTCAATCATACTTTCCATCATAAATTCATTTCATGGCTGTGCTATGGGGAAAGTTAATAAGAAAATCAAAAGTATATTATGTTTTGGCTGAGAATTTCATGGACTTACACGTAATTTTTTTTGTCCTGTTGTCTAAGTAAAATCTATTTTTTTTCTCTCTCTCTTTTGTCTCTTAAATAAATTTCTTTTAACAATTACAATAATTACTGATTATTAATGTTATCTGCTGAAGCGTGGACTTTCATGCATTAATTGACACGACTTCATTTTTCTAAAAAGAGGATTTAAAATGGGATTTACCTGTCTTCAGTAATTACTTATTATTAACGTTTCATGATGATTGGCAAAACTGACAAGCCTTTTAAGCTCGAGTGAGGGAATGTTATAGCTGAATCTGAATAATGATGTCCATGATTAAATGAAAATTATTCTTATTCCCAGTTTTAACAGGCTATGCATATTGCAATTTACTTATTCTTGTTCCCATTTTTCATAGTTATTATTATTATTATTATTATTATTATTTTATTATTATATATTCTTATTCCCATTTTCATAGTGTAAGCATATTGCAATTTACTTGTAATTTCAAACATGATTGTAAAAGATGTTGATAAATCGAAGTGTAAAAATATTGATGATATTGATTCTGAAATATATTACAAACCGAATGGTATTTTCAAAATTTCTGGCTCTTATTCTCCGGAAATAATTACTTTGTTCAACTTATATCAATTAAACATTTTTATTAGCTTATTAGATAAGATAGTCCTATAGTAATCTCAGCCTCTGGTATCTGAGAACGAGCATAAAACACCCACCATCTTATCTTTTATGATAAGTACATAAGACACCACAATAGCGGTCATTTAACTAGCGAGTAAAAAGAATAAACAGATAAGATAAAGATAGATGGAGCGAGTAAAGAAACCAATTGAGATTAAGATCAAAGATAATGAGTAAATTTAGGACAGAACTATGAGCGGGCTATTGAGCGGAATTAACGAGAGAGAGAGCGTAAGAGAGGAGAGGAAAGGGGCCTTTTATGAGATCTGGAAGTAGATGGAGAGACGGTATATTTGCGGAGAGGCACAGAGACGAGACAAGAAAGGGAGAGAAAGAGAGAGAGAGAGAGAGAGAGAGAGAAGAGAGAGAGAAGAGTAGAGATGGAGGAGGAGAGAGGAGGGAGAGAGCGAGGGAGAAAGAGATAAGAGAAGAGAGAGAGAGAAAGAAGAGAGAGAGAGAGAGAGAGAGAGATGAGAGAGAAACAGAGAGAAGAGAGAGAGAGAGAGAGAGAGGAGAAAGAGAGAGAGAGAGAAGATAAGAGGAGAGAAGAAAGAGAGAAAGAAAGAGAGAGACGAAGAGAAGAGA
>NW_020870507.1:149315-151815 GCF_003789085.1 Penaeus vannamei | reverse complement strand
GAGAGAGTAGATAGAGATAGAGAGAGAGAGAGAGAGGAGACAGAAACAGACAGAGACAGTGAGAGATAGATATGAGACAGCAGACAAAGACAGATCAGTGAGATATAGATAGATATATAGATAGAGAGAAAGGCAGACAGACAAACAGACATACAGTGAGAAATAGAGACAGAGACAGAGAAAAAAAACAGGTAGACAAAAGAGACCATAAATAAATAGAGAGGAGGGGAGAGAGAAAGAGAGAGAGAATATATGACAGACTTTTCTTTCTCAAATATCCCTTTATAACATCCAATTTCGGCAGCAACATATAGCCGTCTCGTCTCTCATGCTGACATACTCTTGACAGCATATTTGATCAAGTTCAATCTCCACCAAAAAAGTCTATTTGACAGATTGACAGCAAAGTTTTACCAAGCTGTTGACACTGGCGCTAAGATTATCCATATCAATTCTCGATTTAAGGGATTTTTGCAAATTTGTTTTTTTTTTACTATGATAACTTTTAATAATATCGCAATATTTATCGCCACGAAATCTAGAATCAAAGCAAAGAACTACGGAATCGAAGCTTATTTCTACTGAATAATTTTTACAAGTACCTTAAAATGAAAACAAACAAACAAACAAAAAAACAAAACAAATAAAGGACCTTAAAATGAAAACAAACAAACAAACAAAAAAACAAAACAAATAAAGGACCTTAAGATGAAAAAAACAAAACAAACAAACAAAAAATACATTGATGTGAAATAGATTCAGATAATATCAGGACCAGACAGTTCTATATATATTGTTCTCGTACTGAAATATCTGACTCAGAAGAAAAGTCTCCATCTTTCTATATCTGTCAATCAATCTATCAATCATTCTGTCTATCAGTCTATCAGTCTTCTTCCTAAACCTTCCTATTCGCAGTAATATTCTAAGGATTTCAAATTCATCCTCCTACATATTCTTAAGAATAGTTTCTCATCTCCGGGAAATGCACATTATAAATCTCAAATTCTCTTTGTATTAATTCTTATGACGATTTCCAGTACCATATTTTTTTTTTTTTCGGAAAATTCGTCCTTTATGTAAAGATTTATTATTATTATTTTTTTTTTTATTTTTTTTTTTTTGCTTACTTGTAATTAAGTTTGAATAAGGCGCACAAAAAATACAACATAGCGACCTTTTCTTTTTAACTTATTACATAAAAATCTCTCTCTCTCTCTCTCTCCCTCTTCCTCTTCTCTCCTTCCCTCTCCCTCTCTCCACCCTTCTCCGCCCTCCCTCCTCCTCCTCTCCCTCTCTGCTCCTCTCCCTTCCCTCTCCCTCCCTCCCTCCTTCCCTCTCCCTCCTCCTTCCCTCCCCCTTCCCTCCACCTCCTCCCCCTCTCCTCCTTCCCTCCCCTCCCTCCCTCCTCCCTCTCCTCCCTCCTTCCCTCTCCCTCTCTCCTCCCCTTCTTCCCTCCCCCTCCTTCCTCCTTCCATCCACATCCCTTCCTCCTTCCCATCCACCTCCCTCCTCCTCCCTCCCCTCCTCTCCCTCCCTCCTTCCCTCCCCCTCCCTCCTTCCATCCCATCCTCCCTCCTCCTTCCCCTCTCTCTCTCGCTCAATCATCCGATTGTTGTCTTAATTGCCAGGAAATGATTATAGATAATAATCCCTTTAATTGCACTTGAATATGAGACTCTGTAAAGCATTAAAGACGGAAATTTTCTGTTACTTGAGAGATATAGATAGATAGAAGAAGGATAGATAAAGAAAATAGATAGAGAGATAGATAGATAGATAGATAGATAGATAGAGAGAGAGAGAGAGAGAGAGAGAGAGAGAGAGAGAGAGAGAGAGAGAGAGGCAGACAGAGATTGACAGAGACAGACAATAAGAAATATATTCCCATTGATAAGCCTTCCCCACCCCCCTTCCCCACACTCAAAGCTGCAGTAAAAAAAAAAAAAAATAATAATAAATAATAATATTAATAAATAAATAGAAAATAAATAAATAAATAATAACAAATAAAAAGTTTGCACATATACTGTTGATGAAAATCTTTGTTGACATCGATATTCCTACAAAACAGCTAAACTGGACTTTAAAAACCTCTACCTATAAGTAAAAAGACTTTATAAATCGCTAAAATCTAGAGTAAATATTTCAAAAATTCCCCCGTCACAAAAATCGCTAGACTGGCAACACTGCTAGAAGCGCAAATAAAAAGTTTGCACATATACTGTTGATGAAAATCTTTGGAACATCGATATTCTACAAAACAGCTAAACTGACTTAAAAACCTCTACTATAAGTAAAAAGACTTTATAAAATCGCTAAAATCTAGAGTAAATATTTCAAAAATTTCCCCCGCTACATCACAGCTCAAAAACTCGCTAGACTGGCAACACTGCTAGAAGCGCAGTCAGTTGACAATTTTTATCTGTTCGATAGGTATGTGGATCGTTTTAAAAAGATGTAGTTTATTTGCTTTTAATTCCCCTATTTTTTCTTTTAA
>NW_020870507.1:134315-139315 GCF_003789085.1 Penaeus vannamei | reverse complement strand
TCAAACTTGAAGAATATTTACAATAAATATCTTAAGCTATTTACTAGTTGTATGAGTGACACTTATTCTAACTAATATGATTATGTTTTATCTGTAATGATCATAATTCCTTTACGATTTTAGTTTTCGGAGTTAATACATAATAATAAATTGTTGTTTTGTCCTAAGAATAGCTACTTCTTCCCATGCTAAGAATATTCTGTCTTATCTATTTCATTCGATAAAAATATATCCCTAGAAAGACTTCTGTGAATAAATACTGTTCATTCATCTAATCATATTTGGATTTTTTTTTCTTTTCATAATCCTAAGAAGCAAAAGAACACGCATTCATTGTCCATATCTTACGTTGAAATGGTATATCACAAGATATGAGCAAATAGAAAAGTACCAATGAAGTTATTGCTTTCAATGTTATCTAGCAAATTCGTGGTCTACCTCCGCAAAATCTTTATAAATAACAATAGTGTAATAGAACATGAATTCCTGCTTGTAATCTGAACTTGCGATAGTCGGCCCGAATTAAAATGATTTGAAAATATACTCTTCTTGCCATTGGTGGATAGATAGAAGAGAGAGAGAGAGAGGGAAAGAAAAAGCGAGAAGGGGAAAAAAAGGGAACAGAAGCAGAGGAACAGAATAGGATAAAAAACACCAACACATGGAACAATCATCACTGTTATCTTTAACACAAAAACTACCGCACGAAAATCCTAAGTAATAACAAGCATTTTCCAGACTTTTCCCTCTTACAGCACAAAAGACCACAGTTGCATTGTTCCAGTCCCTCTAACAAGCAATTATTATAAATTACCTTATCATAACAGGACCTTACATTTGCACAGATCGGTAAACAGATGCATCCATCATCTAACGAGTTCAAAGTAAGGATTTTCAACCTTATAACACCATTTTTTTGAGTTGAATATGCTATGCCGCGCTACGCGATCTGTACAACCATGACATCACTCTGATCATGACAACGAGTACATGTTTTGACGGAACCGGTAGCAAAACATTGATACTTCGATAATTCGCTGCTCTTAAAGACGTTGTTTTGGTATCGTAAGTCCCAAGGCTTCATTTCCTGAGCTCCTGGTTCGTATTTGTCTCTTGGAAAATTTGTTATGGGCCAAAAATGGTCGATGATAATGCATGATGATGATGATGATGATGATGGTGATGATGATGATGGATGATGTGATGATGGATGATGGTGATGATGATGATGATGATGGTGATGATGATGATGGTGATGGTGATGATATGATGATGGTGATGGTGATGATGGTGATGGTGATGATTATTTTCTCACTGTTGCTCATATTTCTTGAAAGGTTTTACCTTTGACACATTCTCCTTTTTAATTTTGATTTTGATTTTTTCCCCGGAGAAATGTGTCTGACGTAGATTTTTTTGCTCCAGTAAAATGTGTATATCATGTAGATACTTCAGTGTTAAAACAAAGGTCTTTAATGTTACTTTCAGTGTTAAAACAAAGGTCTTTTATGTTACTTTCAGTGTTAAAACAAAGGTCTTTTAATGTTACTTTCAGTGTTAAAACAAAGGTCTTTAATGTTACTTTCAGTATTAAAACAAAGGTCTTTTAATGTTACTTTCAGTGTTAAAACAAAGTCTTTTAATGTTACTTTTAGTGTTAAAATAAAGGTCTTTTAATGTTACTTTCAGTGTTAAAACAAAGGTCTTTTAATGTTACTTTCAGTGTTAAAACAAAGGTATTTTAATGTAACTTTTAACTTTTATTTTATGAAAATGAGCTTGGAAAAATAACGTTTACTGAGATAGTGAAATATTCACTTAAGAATAGGCTAGATTTTAGTAGTTACTTTATATCGAATCCAGTCCTGTAAATATTAAAAAAAAATGTTTTAAAATATTATGTTCTTGTTACGAAAATTCTCTATAATCCTTTACTCTTGAATGTTTATTTGTTTATTTATTTGTTTGTTTGTTTGCTTTATATCTATTGATCTATTTTTTAATTTGAATATTTAATTGTTTACCAAGTCTATTTATTTTTGTTGTTTGTTTCACTATTCTTTCTTTTTTTTGGGTTATTTATTTGTTTTTCTAATTATCTCTTTATTCATTTATTAATCTAATTGTTTAGTTGTTTAATCACATACTTATTATAGATTATCTCTTTATTCCCTTATTTGATTGGTTATTGATTTACTTATCAATTTTATTTTTATTCATTTATTTGTTTAGTTATGTTACTTTTTATCTATCCATTTATTTATACATCTATTTTGTTCACGTATATATTTACCTATTAATGTATCTAATCATCTATTCAGTTATTTATTTACTTATTGAAATACCTATTCAAGAACTTATTTCTTCACTAAGCAGATGCACGAGAGAGATATCTTGAATCGTCTATTATTCGAAAAGTCAATCATCTGTTCTCTGTTGCAAATTACAAACACCTTTTTTGCTTATCACTCTTGCAATGGGAGGGTTGGAATTGCAACACTTTCTGCAACATTCAGCGTCCCTGTGCAAAAATAGTCAAGCTGACAGAATTGTTCCATAATGGATGGCTCGATTTGCTTAATGTAGTTTCAATTATTGTTATTTTCAATGTAGTTATTTTTTTCAAATATTGTTATTTTATTTGTATAAATTGTATATTTTTTTTTATAATATTTATTTTTATCATTTGTAATATGTTTATTTGTTTGTTGTTTTTTGTTTTGTTTTGTTCTTGCTGTTTTTGTTTTACTTGAGAATTTTAGTTATTACTATTATTTTTTAATTATTGTTATTTTAATATTTGATTTTTTTTGTTTCCTTGAGAATTCTAGTTAGTTTTTTCTCTTTTTTTTATTTTCATTATTTGTAATTGTGTTTACTTGAGAATTCTAGTTATTTTTATTTTCAATTATTGTTATTCTCATTATTTGTAATTTTGTTTACTTGAGAATTCTATAGTTACATTAGTACGAATTTGAAATACCGCAAAATTGCTAAGTCATGGTCGGTATGTGGCAACGACTGCTACGGGAATATTATTATTATTATTATTATTTTTTTTTTGAAAACGTTGATTTTTTTTTTTTTTTTTTGAAAACGTTGAGGAATTAGGCAACCTTTCGCAAAAATGAAATCGTATTTTCAATAACTCGATACTGATGAATATAGTTTACAGAATTCTTTCCATGATCAGAAAATGACAAACATTGCAAACATTGAGATTTGTATTTTTTATTATTTTTTTTTTATTTATTTTATTTTATTTTTTTGATAATTGTTGAGGAAATATCTGAACAGCATTTAAGACATATATATATTATATATATATATATATATATATATATATATATATATATATATATAATATATATATATATAAGATCAAGCTTAGATCCCTTTTTCAACCTGTTACAAAAATATATAAATAAAACAAACAAATAGCTAAATATATATCACCATATACAACTATATAGAGATATTTGTGACTTGACTTAGATAAAGCAATGGATACATAGAAAGATATTTAGATAGATAAAGATATAGATGTACGTAGACGTTTTGTGTGTGTGTGTGTGTGTGTGTGTGTGTGTGTGTGTGTGTGTGTGTGTGGTGTGTGTGTGTGTGTGTGTGTGTGTGTGTGTGTGTGTGTGTGTGTGTGTGTGTGTGTGTGTGTGTGTGTGTGTGTGTGTGTGTGTGTGTGTGATGATATTACTATTATATAAGTAAATCGATGAGTATAGTTTAAGTTACATAAATAAATCTATCACCATAATATTAGGATTGAAATATGTAATACAATAAGATACAATAATTATTTGATATTCACCAGATAGGCAGACAGATACAAACATAGATATAATGTTAAATAAACAGATAGGTAGCTATAGATGTGGATAGAATGATACAAGAAAGCACCATCAACATAATAGCACCATCAACATGAGATATTTGGCACCATCAACATGCGATATTTGGCACCATCAACATGCATGGCACCATCAACTGCGATATTTGGCACCATCAACATGAGATATTTGGCACCATCAACATGCAATATTTAGCACCATAAACATACAACATTTCTCAATATCACGAATTGGCCTCCCAGATTTTTTAATTCCCAAGTTTTCGTAAAACTGTTCCTAAACTGGTGGAAAACTAGGCGGAGATTTCGTAGTCCAGTCGGTTTATTTTCAACAATCTTTACTGTTCAAAAACTCTCCGATCTTGGAGGGAGAGGATGTTCACTTGTTCAACGCCTCGGGGGTGAAGAATAATCCTTGAAAGAATTTTCTTTACCTTCACCCTCCCTCTCTCTTTCATGTATATGTAGATATATGTGTGTGTCTGTGTGAGTGAGTGAGTGGGTATGTGTGTGCGAGTGAGTGAGTGTGTGTTTTATGTATTGTGTGTGTGTGTGTGTGTGCGTGTGTGTGTGTGTGCGTGTGTGGTGTGTGTGTGTGTGTGTGTGTGTGTATGTATATGTGTATGTTTATGTATATGTGTGTATATGTGTATGTATATATGTATGTATGTATGTATGTATGTATGTATGTATGTATGTATGTATGTATGTATGTATAGTATATATGCATGTATGTATATATATATATATAATATATATATATATTATATATATATATATATATATATATATATGATATGTACGTGTATGCATGTAAACCTAAAAAAATAAAATATATCCCACACAGAAACACCCAAGAATAAGATAGATCATCAGCGACGGAAAATAATATTACACGCACGGCTTCGACCCCCCACCCCACCACCACCCCACCCCACCCCTCCCCCTCTCAGCTGCCTAAGACAAGGTTTCTGAGTCTGAGAAACAAAGTTCGGATTGGTTTGTCAAGGAAGCGAGATCGAGGCGGGTTCTTGAGAGAGACAGTGAGAGTTCAGGTCTTATTGAGGTTATTATCTTATTTTATTTTATGAAGGTTTTATTGAGGTTGTTGCGCGTGTCGGTGTTGTTCCTAGGA
>NW_020870507.1:129467-131433 GCF_003789085.1 Penaeus vannamei | reverse complement strand
TGTGCGTGTGCGTGTGCGTGTGCGTAGTGCGTGTGTGTGGTGACTCGGTGGGCGTGGCGTGTGTGTGTGGTGGTAGTGGTGTGCGTGTTATGTTTACTGTGTGTGTTTTTACTCCTCTTGTATAGGTTAGTTTTATCGAATTTAATCATTTGGATTTTTTTTCAACAATAAAAAGGCTTAGGTTTTATTTAAATGTGGATATATATTTTTTTTTTTCAACAAAACACAGACTTCGTTTTTACTTTATATCTAACTTGCAAATATATATATATTTTCAAAAATGCGTAAGCTTGATTTTTACTTACATTTAATCCAATGGATATTTTTCAACCTACTGTATACAGGCCTAGGTTTCGCTGATATGGAACCGAATGGAATATTCACAGAAGCCTTATATAGGCCTAATTTCAACTTCGTCAACAACTAATTTGCATAGTTTTTTTCCTTAAAGTGAATCCAAATATCAGTCGTGAAGTAGCATGTTTCCTTCAAACAACGAAAGAGTGATTATCTACAAAGCACTTTTTTCTAATAAGCCACAAAGACTATATATCATATCTATCTATATTTCAAGTCTCTTATTAAAAGAAAAAAAAGACATTGCAAAACTTCAATTGAATTTAAACCTTTAAAACTAAAACTAAAATTTAAAAATCTGTATAAACTTATAGTACCCCCTGTAAATGATCTCCTTCCTTAGTTGCATATCTGAACAATAGATGGCGCTGTATGAAGTTTCGGGCATCACATTTTTCATAACGGTGTGATACGTGCTTTCCTATCTTTCTTATAAAGTCTTTGGCAACAATAGTGACAGCAATGGAACGGCTGTGTATTGCACTGAAACAGGCCAGAGATTGCCTCTTAATTGCACACCACTTTTACACATGGCGAGACAAGAGACACACGATATTCAGCGAGCGATCGTAGCAAACAAACTGTTTTGATTTCCTGCTCTAAAAAGGAACGAGCAAATGGCCAATTTACACCATGTTTGCCGGAAAATTGAAGTCGTGGGAAATTAAGGCCTTTTCGCCTCAGAAAGCAAATAGGAAGCAATGAGAGAGAGATATTTTCTTAGGAAATCATTGAGATTAATACAAAGCTTGATCTTTTGTTTAATACAGACTTCTAATCTAGAAATAGTTCAAGAGAATATATGGAGGGATATACCAACAGCTGGATTAGACGCGTGAAGATTCGAGGGTACTTGAACAGACCTTTTTTTTTTTGGTGGAGGAGCAGGGAAAACTTGAAGGTTGAAGTCCGGAGAGTAAAAGAGAAGGGTTTGGTGCGTGTTTGTGGGGGGTGGGGGTTGTGTGTGCGGGGGGGGTTTTTGTGTATGTGTGTTGGGGGGTGTGTATAGTATGTGTGCGTGTTTGTAAGGGGTAGTGTGTGCGTATGAGGGGGAGGGGGTCATTTTGTGTATATGTGTGTGTATGAGGCTGGCTCCTTTTGTGTGTTTTGGTGCGTGTGCGTGTGTGTGTGAGTGTGTCTGAGTAAGATAATTCAAAATAAATATACTTACATTACGTGAACTGGTAATGATTCAACTGGAAGATGATTCAACTTTCTTTCAAGGACGTGTGTATTTAACCCGCAGTGAGTCCTAACAATACTCTAACTTCTATCGTCTTCTGTAGGAATCGGAGTAATTAAAGAAAAATTATTGAAACAACCTTACTGTCTGGTTAACACGCATTACACTAATAGCGCAATTTAAATCCATAATCGATATCGAATTACTTAAAAATTTCGGCGCAAGTTGGACACTCAGAAAAGTATCTTTCGAAAAGGGATGTACCGATTCGCCGCAATAAATTCTAATCAGCATAAGGTACAGATACGGTTGATAACAAAAACACATTTAATCTTCGGGATGGCAGTATCTGGCATCTCCCGTATCGGAAATGCCATAAAAGGTTCTCTGGGAAAAGTATTAGGTACTTTCCTCAAGAAATAGTGA
>NW_020870507.1:114467-116967 GCF_003789085.1 Penaeus vannamei | reverse complement strand
AAGAATTGAGATCAATAGAGAAATAAGGAAGGTGAAGGCGGGAGAGAAGAAACACGCACACACATGCACACGCACACGCACACGCACACACACACACACACACACACACACACACACACACACACACACACACACACACACACACACACACCATTACACACACACAGATATATATATATAATATGTATATATAATATATATATTATATATATATTATATATAATATATATATATATATATATTATTATATATATATATATCATGTATGTGTGGTGTGTGTGTGTGTGTGCGCGTGTATGTGTGTGTGTGTGTGTGTGTGTGTGTGTGTGTGTGTGTGTGTGTGTGTGTGTGTGTGTGTGTGTGTGTGTGCGTGTATGTGTATATGTGTGTATACATATGTATATATGTGTATACATACTTTACCATAGCCCTTGTTGTATAACACTTTTAAGACTCCAAAAAAAAAAAAAAAAAAAAAAAAAAAGAATATTAAATGAACATCAAATAATTTTTTTAAAACTGATCTTAAGGAGTTGATCTGAATAGCTTAGAGAAAGATAAGCTGTTTGTAATGGCTGTTGTACATTACTTATCCAAGGAATTACGTATCAAACTGTCACGCAATTTGTGATGAAAATGATAATAAAGTAATAATTTCGAAGGAAAGTCCACCTGTTTTTTTTTTTTTTTTTTTTTTTTTTTTTTTTTTTTTTTTTTTTTTTACTATTCCAGGAAATGGTATTTTTGGTATTTTTGGGATAATATCTAAAATGATAATAATGATAATAAAATAAAAATAAATAGATAAATAAATAATAGATAAATAAATAAATAAAATTAATGTTAATCAAAGATTAATTAAATATTTCAATCCACAGCATAAAATCAAAAAGAAAAACCGAAAAATAAAAGGGGAAAAAATCTATAAAAAAAATCGTGGCAAGCTCGTTTGGAAACCGCCAATACGAGCCCCCCCCCCCCTCCGCTAATTATCAGTGATTCTATGTCTCGCTGATTCTAGCTAATTCTCACTATATCTCGCTGATTCTCACTAATTCTCGCTGATTCTCGCTCTCTCTCGCTATTTCTCGCCAACTCTCGCTGATTCTCGCTAACTCTCGCTAATTCTCGCCAACTCTCGCTGATTCTCGCTAACTCTCGCTGATTCTCGTTGATTCTCGCCAACTCTCGCTAATTCTCGTTGATTTTCGCTGATTCTCACTAATTCTCGCTGATTCTCGCTCTCTCTCTCTCGAGAAAGAAGAGAAGGAGGAGGAAGGAGAGGGAATAAAGATAAGGGAAGGTAAAAGCAGAAGCAGGGAAGAGGGATAAAACGAAAAAAATAGGAAAAGGGGAGTAGAAAAGCGAGTGAGAGAGAAGGAGAGAATGAAAAGAAGAGTAAAGGAGAAAGGAGGAGATAGAGAAAGAGAGAAAATGGATGGAACGAGAATAAAAAAGGAAGAAAGAAGCTGAGAAAGGAAACGAGGGAAATGGGAGAAGGAACAAGAACAGGAAGAGAGAAATAAGGAAAAAGAGGAAACGAATAAAATGGAGAACAAAGGGAAGAAAAAGAAGGAACTAAAAGAAAGAAAAATAACAAGAAGAAAAGGAAGAGAAAGTCACACACAAGGTAACTCGGGACTCATCCACACAAGAGAGTCATCCACATAAGGATCTCATCCACACAAGGGACTCATCCACACACTCATTCCACACAATTGACTCATCCACACAAAAGGATCTCATCCACACAAGGGACACATCCACACCCAAGGGACTCATCTACACCAAAGGGACTCATCCACACAAAAGGATCTCATCCACACAAGGGACTCATCAACACAATTGACTCATCTACACCAAAGGGGATCTCATCCACACAAAGGACTCATCCACACAAGGGACTCATCCACACAAGGGACTCATCAACACAATTGACTCATCTACACCAAAGGGACTCATCCACACAAAAGGATCTCATCCACACAAAGGACTCATCCACACAAGGGACTCATCCACACAAGGGACTCATCCACACAATTGACTCATTGATCTCATCCACACAAAAGGATCTCATCCACACAAGGGACACATCCACACCCAAGGGACTCATCTACACCAAAGGGACTCATCCACACAAAAGGATCTCATCCACACAAGGGACTCATCAACACAATTGACTCATCTACACCAAAGGGACTCATCCACACAAAAGGATCTCATCCACACAAGGGACTCATCCACACAAAGGGACTCATCCACACAATTGACTCATCCACACAAGGGACTCATCCACACAAGGGACTCATCCACACAATGGACTCATCCACACAATTGACTCATCTACACCAAAGGGACTCATCCACACAATTGACTCATCTACACAAGGGACTCATCCACACAAGGGACTCATCCACATAAGGGACACATCCACACAAAGGGCCTCATCCACACCAACGCATCTCATCCACACAATTGACTCATCTACACCAAAAGGACT